>JBBPBX010009527.1:11040-26142 GCA_038048925.1 Garcialebias charrua | reverse complement strand
GTGAGGGTCTTGGCGGCCCTGGGGTGTGTGGGCTGTTGGTCCTACTGCTGGCGGCCTCGTGGCCCTGTCCCTCTCTGGTCTGGAGCTCAATGGGCCTGGCAGTCGGAGAGGTGTCTTGGCCTCGCTCCTTGGGTGGACCCTGGGGAACTGGGGGGGGGCTGTTGGGTCAGCGGGGGAGCTGACTCCCTGCGGGAGCATTTGATCCTGCAGTTATTTTTCTCCCCATCCCTCACCGCGCACCTCCACCCTCTTCATTTTCAAATTTCATACATGTAGGGATTTTGGGGCTCGGGTGTGCTACAACAATTTTACATCTCTGTTGACCAGAGACACCTGGGACTCAATTTTATTATTCACCTTAGACATTCACTCATAACATCCTCATGACATTCACATATAGGAACTTGGGGTGGGCACTATGGCTATGGGTGGTGGGATTTGATTTGATTTGATGTTTATTCATTCATTTTAAAAGAACAATACAAAACAGTTTCATCAGATACAAGAATACCAGTAGGATAAAATGAAGGGAGCAGAAAGAAGATGAAATCTTATTATATCTGCCCCTTATTTCACAGTTTGTTCAACCAATGATAACCTTCAAACTACATCACAAAATGAATAACTCTACTTAATTTTTCTAACTGTAATACACAAACTACTAAAATCTCTACTTAATTTTTCTAACTGTAATACACAAACTACATCACAAAATGAATAACTACTAAATTTTTCTAACTGTAATACACAAACACACTAAGCTACATCATATATAGTTTTTGAGCAAGTCCTTTTTGACCTTTTTCTTAAATGTATACATTGATTTTGCATTTTTAACATCACTCTCCAGAACATTCCACAATCGAACTCCCTGAATTGAGGTAGACCGTCCCTTGAGCTAATGTACAGCTAATGTACAGCTAATGTAGCAGTCTGTCACATTAGCTAAGACTATGGTGGGCCTGACAAACATCAGAACCATCAGCACGAGATTTAATTATTTGAACAGTGACGTGGGTTATTGAACGACCATTACAGCATTCACTTCCTGTAATATTTTTATTATAGTAGCATATAGCAATCTGAAAACTGCTGCCTTGTGTGCATTTACAGATATCCATCCATAATTTAACTTGCTTCTTCCTTTTTGGGTCACGGGGAGTCACTGATGCCCATAACCAGCAATCTGTGCGAGAGGCCGGGGACACCCTGGACAGGTCTCCAGTCCATCACACACAAAGACAAACAAGACATAAAACCATTCACTCTCTCTCTCTCTCACCTAGAGACAATTTAGAGTTATCAATCAGTCTAACATGCATGTTTTTGGTCTGTGGGAGGAAACTTGAGTACCCGGAGAAAACCCACGCAGCACGGAGAAAACATGCAAACTCCACCCAGAAAGGCCCCTGGCTGGGATTTGATCCAGCAACCTTCTCGCTGCGAGGCAGCAGCTCTATTGTTCCACCGTGGCACCTAGATTTTGATATGGCAACCCAATTTTGGATGGTGACATCTCTGATATCAAGATGTAGTCACACACCCCACCATGGAAGTTGGTACCTCACTTATTTTTCAAGTTATCATGCTTGCAACATGCACGGACAAACGGCTGAAAGGATGGAGAATATTTCCAATTCCCCCTGGTTCCTCTGCGATCGAGGACAAAAATGCTAAAACTACTACTGAACTTGAAGAAGGTTGAGCTCAACAGTTACTGTTGTTGTTCCACTGAGAAAACAATCAGTCTCAACATGCAACAGTGTAACTTTATTATTAGCTAATGTAGCAGTCTGTCACACTGGACTGTTTTGTGAAAGATTTTTTTATAAACCTGAAAAACAATTAAAAAATTGACTATTCATTATCCTAGCCTCGGGGAAGAATTTTGCCTCTGTCATACTCCATGCTCGGATGAAAATGTCCATTCAGAAGTAGTTTAGAAGCTGTTGCTGTTGTGGTTCATCCAGTGATGTGGATCCCTGGCCAATGACAACCTTCAGTTTACTGATAGCTGTACGCTTAGGATTATGGGTGCAGGACAGCAGCATAAACTGACCTGACAGTGGGCGGGACCTGGGCCGTGAAAAGACTGCATTGTGTTGTGTTGAACTGAATCAATGGGTGTAGAGTTCTTGGCCATATGAAAGACGTCACAGCTCATGAGATGCCACATATTTAAAGACAAAGTTTATTTATAGCACATTTGCAACAACCACAGCTGGTCAACTATTAATTACTTCAAATAGCCAGACAATCCCTTTAAGATTTATATTCCAGACTGTACAATGACAATACGATACTTTTGCTTCATTAACTCTTCAGCTCCTGGTCTAAACTAAACTCTGCTCTGCTCCTTGTGCCTGTGATGTTTGCCAGAGGAGCAATACTGACATTTCTATGTTGTTGTCCATCTCTACCTGTTGTTCCAGTGTACTCCCATCGGAGGTCACGGCTTTGTCCTGGACAAGTACAAGTGTCAGTGCCGGAGAGGCTTTTACCATTCGAGCCAAATGGCGGTCAATGGATTTAAAAGTAAGTTACAAATATCTCTGTATTAATAAAACACACTCTTACTTCTGAACTTCTGAACATTTCAATATCAGAATTTTAAGAATTTAAACACCTAAAGGTTTTGCTCAGCTGACAGCCACAGTCGTGTTACAGCCTTGAACAGCTGTGCAGCTGTACAACTTCAAGATCATGACTAATTATTTTTACTGTTTTCATCACTCGCTCCTAAAAGCTGAAAAGTGAGCAATGATGCTTTTGCTTGTGTCTGTGTGTGCATCTCTGTTTGCCAGGAGAATTTCTCATCATGTCAGTGGCAAACTTGACTATTAGGGCTAGGTCTTTGGGAAGTAGTGTGACATCCCATTCAGTGCTAAAGTCAAAGACCTCTACAGAGTCACCAGCTGATTGCAATACTGTTTTACATTTTCACTTAGCTTCATCTGACAGGTAAAGCGCTTCCTCTTTTTATTCATCAAGTGTGATATCTGACTTTTAAACAGTAACAACAACCTGAACGTTGGTTACAGATTCTATGAGTGTAAGCGTAGCCCTTTAAAAGCTGTCGCTATTGGGTTTACACGCACGCAGCGCGCCGAACACTGAAACATTCTAGTCCACGCCCACCTTCTGTGGGCCCCACCCGGTCCGTTATAAATTGCATCTGGACCGGAGCTCAACTCTCAAAGGTATATTCTTTTCTTCAGCCATTTGAGAGCCAGTGAGGCCCAGGTTTTAAAGGGCTTCGCTTACACTCATAGCTAATTACTGGGTGGACATTTACAAACTGTTAGCTGTAGGAGATTTTTGAGCTAAAATTTGATGGTTTAGCACTGTAGATTAGTAGCGGTTAGCTCCGTGTTGTAACGGGTACTACTGTATTTTGCAAAATAGCTCATGAACCACAAGGCAGATTTTCATTAAACTTACAGAAAGTAATTACTGGGTGGACATTTACAAACTGGTAGCTGTAGGAGAATTTTTAGCAAAAATTTGATGGTTTAGCACCATAGATTGTTAGCGGTTAGCTCCGTGTTGTAACGGGTACTATTTTGCATAATAGCTCATGAACCACACGGCAGATTTTCATTAAACTTACAGAAAGTAATTACTGGGCGGACATTTACAAACTTTTAGCTGTAGGAGATTTTTGAGCTAAAATTCGATTTATTTATAATTAATTTTTGCAGCGCGTGCAACCGTTTGGAAGACGCCAAAGCGAAACAATTTAAATCCAGCAGATTTGACCATTACGTGAATTTATTAAGGAACGGTTAAGTAATGTCAGCTAACAAATATATTTTTTAAAGTGTTTATCTTGCAAAATTTTAAAGAAAATGCAGTGGTCCCACCCGCGTGGTTGCACATAGCAAAACTACTTTTTAAATCCAGCTGATTTGACAATTACGTGCATTTATTATGGAAAGGTTAAGCTAAGACACATCTTTGCTATAATTTTCAGCAAACAAACAGTGTTGGGAACGTTACTTAAAAAAAGTAATTAACAGTGGTGGGCAAATGAACGCTAGATAGCGCTAAAGCGCTAATCCGCTTACAGTGGACCTAAACTTTTTGTCAGCGTTTTTGTGAATTGACTAACTTTTATAATTCATAAGCGGATTTGTGCTATTTTTATTTAAAATGCAGTACCGCTAATAACTAATTATCTATCAGTAAAAACCAATAAACTTATTTACAAGCTCTTATGCTGCTTGTTTTACCTTTTTCCCCACGTAAAGAGCAGAGAGGAGGAAGGGTGTGAGGGGGAGGGGGGCAGAGCTGAGAACAGACTCGGATCTACCATGTAGCAAATTATGCCGTTGCCTGGGGATCCCATTTCAGCAGGGGCCCCGGCCCCGCCGCCCCCCGGCCAGTCACCTACATCCCTAACATTGATCCTGCTTGTTAATGTACATTTAACATAAAAATAATTATAGTTACGATGAAAACGATCATTAAATACGCAATAAAAAAAACGGTCGATTTCTTTATCCCCCTACTAAAAATGGACTATTCCATCTTGACATCTTCCGGGTCAGAGGTGAACTCAGGGGCTAATTCTGTGGCTACTGTTTGTGCTGGGTACTTGGATAAATCCGCAGACAACCCCGCTGTTTCAAGCCAAATTAACGCGGCCGGATGATTTTATTGTGTGTTTTGTGTCGACCATTCGACGGTGAGTCGTTATTTTTATGTATTTTAGTTACTTTTCATTAAATCTGTTGACTACCTATAGAATGTTGACATCTTCCGGATCAGAGGTGAACTGGACGCTAACTCTAGCTGGTTGTGCTTGGTTTCTTGGATAAATCCGTAGAGAACCCCGCTGTTTCAAGCCAAATTAACGTGGCCGGAGGATTTTATTGTGTGTTTTGTGTCGACCATTCGACGGTGAGTCGTTAGTTTCATGTATTTGGGTTACTTTTATGTATAAATGCGGTGGCGACACACCCGTGTATTTGAGATTTAAACGTGGTTTTAGGGATTAAAAGATCATTCTATTTTTTGTTAATTTCGTGGCCGAATAGAATATATGTACGTAAAGTATTAAATAAATCCTTTGATTTTTGTAATTTCATCCTTTTAGGATCATTTTTGTTACTTTTCAGTTGGCAGTGTAGTGCAAATATTGATAACGCTGCCGGCTATATATAAATATATATATATATAATATATAAATATATAAATAGCGGATTAGATTAGCTTCCCCTAATTTTCATAAGACATTTGTGCTTTTGAAATTGTGGACCTAAAAGAATTAATAAGCGTTTTAGAAATTGTGGAACTATTATTTTAATTAGCGTTGCCCACCACTGGTAATTAATTATAGTTACTAGTTACTTCTTCCAAAAAGTAACTGAGTTAGTAACTGAATTACTCCCCTATAAAAGTAATTAGTTACCAGGGAAAGTAACTATTGTTTGTTCGGTTGGTTTAAGTTTAGATATATCTACAAATTTATAGTAGAATTGCAAAGACCAGTACTTAACACAAAACTTTTAATACTTACTGCACCTCAACAGAACATGACTGGTGGTTGACATACTATACTTCAAGTTTTTTCTTCATTACAAAATACAGTTTAACAAAATAATATAACAATTGTGTTTTAAGCTCTATGTACACACTGTACTGTTCAAGTGTTTTCTTATAAATAAAAGTAAACAGTTAAAACAAGTGCTTTAACTCTGTAGTGTAAAATAAAATCAAACCCTCACACAACTGGTTCTTCAGGTATTTTCTTAAAAACAAAAGAACCATTTTAACAATATGAAGTACGTTTAAAACAGTACTGAAAATCTGAATTACCTGAGCAGTTGTGAGATGCTTCATCAGATCAGATTACGACGGACGTAGACGCTCCGGGACATAATGTACACTTCACATGCACGTTCTTGCCTTTTACCTCAAGGAGAGTAAAGTAGTGTCTGTATTTCCACTTTGAAAATGCCAACTTTCCCTCCAGACTCGCTATTGCTGCGGGACTTCTGCTAACTTTTCAGATTTGGAGCTGCAGGCTGCAGCGTGTGGTTCGCGAGTGAACTGAACAACAGATCCTCTGATTGGCTGACCTCTACCTGACACTCTACCTTAGCCAATCAGCATCATCCTTATTGTTTCACCCCTCCCTCCCCTCCCCTCTGCTCTGCTACCTCCTACCCTCCCTCCCCTCTTCTCCCTCCTCTCCCTCACCAAGGAAAAAAAGTAAACAAGCAAGCTTACAAGAGCCAGCGCGCGGATGACAAAATAACGTACCCCTATTTAGTGGAAGTAACGGTAACGGCGTTGTAACGATAGACATAGTAACTACTTAGATTACCCGTTAATGAAAAAAATTACTCCGTTTGTAACGCCGTTTATTTGTAACTCCGTTATTCCCATCACTGCAAACAAATAATTGTTTTTTACTGTGTTAATCTTGTTAAAGTCCTTCAGTGCAGCTCCTGTGGCAGCCATTTGCAACAGGGCAAACCTCCGGCCTACATTTCGGGTTGTCAACGGTGACGCGAAACATACGTGACGCGTCAGCGGTGACGCATAATAGATGTGACTTATACCGCGGTGCAACATGTTTATGGATTTTTCCAATTTATTGGACATAATTTGACAATGCGACTTATAGGGCGGTGCGACTTATCGGCCAGAAAATACGGTATGTTGTTTATTTTTTTTTTTTGGTGTATTGAGGACATGGTTTGTCCACTAAGGGTAGCAACTGCAACCGGGAGGGTTAGTTCAATTGTGGGGATTTGAAGCTCCTCCACCAGGCCTCAGCTGATCAAGTTTTGCTTCATCCCAGAGTCGATCAATGCCTGATGGGAACATTTGTGGTATTTATGCACATAAATGTTGACAAACACAAGTTTTTCAAGAAAAAATTAAGAAATAACCACTAGTATCTCCTGTTTTACTAGTGGGCTCCTTTTTAACCATAGTTGACATGCTGCGAAGACTTGTCCTTTCTTACCACAATACAGGCATTCATCGTTGGTTATGCAATGTTAATGTTCCTCCGACTTGAGCTGAGTCCTCCCGATCTACATCAGTTCAGGTTCAGGTTGCCTGGGCAAAAAAACAGCCTGCTTACTTCTGGGTACATAATATTCACAGGAACTATAATTCTCTTCCATGGAATGTTCCCGGAAGTAGTTGTCATTCTATTTCGTATAGGCTCCGCCCTTTAGGTCTTCGCTATTGGGTATGCTCCCCACGCGTCAGCGCGCACTGAAAACTTTATTCCATGCCCACCTGCTGTGTGGGCCCCACCCCGTCTGTATAAATTACGGTGACGTGGGAAAATCAGCTCCCCATTTTTCTTCATCCAGCGAGCACTGTTTAGAGAAGAAGATAAGTCATCGTTCAGCTCCGACAACACCCGCCCCACCTCCCGCTGCCACCCCTGTGAGCTCCTTCTTCCAGAAGAGAGACAGGCGAGCAGCCCCTTCAGGCTAACAAGCTATAGGCTAATGTCGAGGAGGTTTTTTCTCTGTTGCGGAAAACTACTTGCTGAATGACACCATCGCCTTTTGTTCTTGTCAGAACCGTGAAACGCATCGTATGATTCCGTCGAAAAGGCGATTCTAACAGTAGCCCGTCTGCTTTGCACTCCTGGAGAGCATGATGGTGGCGGCTAACAGATGTCACCGGGAAGTTTTCCAGGAAACATGGTTGCAAGAAGTAGTGAGTGATGTCTTTATTTATTTTAAAACCATGACCAGGAAGAAAACGGTTCCTTGTGGCGTTGTTTTAGCATAAAAAGCTACAGAAAGTGCACACCGACTGTTAGCTCCATTTTAGGGCCTGCTAAAGCGATGCTAGCTGTAGCCCACTGTTTTCTCCCCTCCTGGAGAGTAACATGGTGGCGGCTAACAAATGTCACCGGGAAGTTTTTCAGGCAACATAGCCACAAGAAGTGATGAGCAATGTCTTTATTTAATTATTAAAACCACGACCAGGAAGAAAACGGTTCCTTGTGGCGTTGTTTTCGCATTAAAAAGGTACCGAAAGCGCACATCGGCTGTTAGCGCCATTTTAGGGCCTGCTAAAGCGATGCTAGCTGTAGCCCACTGTTTCTCCCTCCTGGAAAGTAACATGGCGGCGGCTAACAGATGTCACCGCAAGTTTTTCAGGCAACATAGTGGCAAGAAGTGATGAGTGATGTCTTTATTTAATTATTAAAACCACAACTAAGAAGAAAACTGTTCTTTGTGGCGTTGTTTTTGAATGAAAGGCTACAGAAAGTGCACATCTGCAGTTAGCGCAATTATAGGGCCTGCTATTTTTACGCACAACATGCTGCCTTTTTTGGTTAAAATTAACCTGCATGAAACGTGTGTGGTACGTACACGCCGCTAAACGCTGCCCTAAAAACACCCTAAGAGTCATGGTCGAGCGTATGCTCAACCACCTCAGGTTTTTTTTCCTACGCCGGTAACCGCTCTGCTACCAGCTGCAGGCGCTCTCCTCCTGAAAACTACCCGGCATAATCAGGAGGCTGAGCTAGCGCTAAGGGATTTTTTCTGTCCTTCTTCCTTCTCCGTCCTATTGAATGATCTGGCAGGAAGGCTTTTGGCGCTACCTCAGCTCGGCGCCCAGACCCTATCTGACCCTCCTTTCCAGCTGTGACGCCACACTGGAACGAGGTTGCAACTTGGCCCGGCAAGCTGATGGCTCCCGTCAGTGCTTTAAGTGGAAAAAAATAAGTGCCGGTACTTTCCCTAATGTCATAATAATATGGGACAGAAACATAGTACTTTTATCTAGATCTGTCTACTGAGTTAAAGATCAGTATTTTTAATGTAAATTTACAAAGAACAAAGCCAGTTCTAAATTAATTCCACATGTGCCAAATTCAAAAAGTTAGAGGCACTTTTATTAACTTCAAGGCTCATGGTGCTAAAGTGACATGAAAAACAACATAAAAATGAGCCGACTTTATAACATACCTTGCAGCCAAGCTTTTCGTCTTTGGCAATTAGCCAGTTGTTCTGTGAGCAAAAATACTGCACTTGATCCTTTGACCAACAGTCCGGCCACTGGTCATTTTGTTGTATGTTGTTGACGTCTCTTTCGGCGGCAAAATCGACAGTAACAGGCGTTTGTGAAGCATCAGGCTCCGATGTGCTAATGCTAGCTTGTAGAGTCCGAACTCCGTTTTCTTGTGCAATGACAGACTGTTCGAGAGTGCTACTGTTATCAGTTAACTCTGCTCGATTTCGTGTCCTCTTGGAGCCCCTTTGGAGCCAGCTCAACATCACAAGTGATTGTTTTCTTCCGCTTTTCCTCTCACGTGAGATGCCTAGGTCCACTTGAATGTACGGCAAGCGATTTGCACCAAAAACAATAGGCTTTTTCGGAGGTATGGTGATATGTCCCAGTTGGGTTGCCGTAGCTAGTATAGACTGAGCATGCGCAGTGTGGGTGTTTAGTTGTTGACTGAGCGTGACACGAGACGTTAACATGTCCTGCTATTAGCTGTTCAATAAAGCTGAGTTCGCCAAGCTACCTCGTGAGTCCACCGCCCGTTCTTCACAGAAGCAGCCGTTCATGACATGGTGTCAGAAGTGGCCGACAGGATGCCTTACTGAGTGAGTTACTGAGTTAAATGGCAAAGTTCGGTCCACCGGAACCTTTCAACTTCTCACGCCCAGCAGAATGGCCGATGTGGCGTCGTCGCTTTGATCGCTACAGAATAGCGTCAAAGCTGGACAGAGAGAGCGGAGAGGTACAAGTCAACACGCTTCTTTATGCCCTGGGAAGAGAGACAGAGGCTATTTACGACTCGTTTGTGTACGAGAGAGTAAATGTGGCGGCTGATGAATATGAAGAAATCGTGGAGACATATCCTAAGTTAGATTACACGACGATAATGGCAACATTCAGCGACCATTTTATGCCAAGAAGAAATGTTATTCACGACAGAGCTTGCTTTCATAAAAGAGTGCAGAAAGCCGGAGAGCCTGTTGAAGCATTCGTCAGAAGCTTATATGAACTAGCACAAAACTGTGAGTTTGGAGGCACAAAAGATGAACAGATTCGAGACAGAATTCTGATTGGAATACTGGACCACAGTATTTCTGAAAAATTGCAGTTGGAGGCAGACCTCACGCTGGAACGAGCTATTCAGATAGCAAGGCAAAGTGAACAAATAAAGCAGCAGAGTGCTAGCTTGCGTGTCGAGCACATGGTCGACGCAATGAGTCAAGGGAGACGCCATTTCAAAACTTCAAAGAGCGACAACGACGCAAGATGGCAGCGAAAACCGGAGCCCAGTGAGCCCAAAGACCCCTTCACATGTTCACGCTGTAATAGACAACATGGAAAAACGCAGCCATGCCCAGCAAAGAACAAGAGGTGCCATAAATGCAATAAATTGGGACATTTTGAAATAGTCTGCAAATCACAAATGCTAAAAGAGGTGACAGTAGTTTCTAACAATTCAGTAGAGAGTGACGACATGATTTTTCTTGGAGCAGTAACTAATGTTAAGCCAGCTATAATAGAACAGCCAGATTCAGAAAGTGAGTGGCTTGTAGAATTACCTATAAATGGCTGTATGGTCAGATTTAAAATCGACACAGGTGCAGACATAACAGTGATGTTGCTGACTACATTTAATAGACTGCTAAATAGCCCAAGATTAGTCACAAAAGCTAAAATGCCACTGGTCACCAGCCCAGGAGGTGAAGTCCACTGTGTGGGCAGGTTTATGGCCACAAGTCCAAGAAAAGTCCAAGATGGCGCCCATAAGCATGGCTGCGTATCCACCTCTCCTGTGGGTGTTTGGAATTTTTGTGTTTTGTTCGTTCTTCATTGGAGACATAAGTACACTGCTGGTTTATGATCGGAAGCAGCTTCTGGATTTACGTTTTGCTGCCGCGGATGTCGCTGATTCGGGCCAGTATGAGCGTACCTCGGGGCGACCCCCTCTACCCCCGTTGCTCGGAGACGAGCTGCCCGTTTACCTCCGCTCTTCTCACCAGCCTGCACGGAGAAATCGATCGACTCGGAGGAAGAAACGCGGCTCTCGAGCTGGCCGGCTGGTGAAGCTCAGAGCCCGGCGTTCTGCCTCGCTGTCTTCAGCTGATGGTCTCGATTCTCATCGCCAGTCTCCCGCGTGCACGGACCAGGAAAACAACGGGGATCTCCGGCCGGAGCAGCTCTCTGTGGGCAGCGAGCCGCGGACGCGCGCTCCCCCACCAGCTGTTAGCTCATCAGCTGCTAGCAGCTCATCAGCGGCTAGCTCGGATATCATCAAATTCTGTGTTGTCAACGCCCGATCTGTTTGCAACAAAACGTTCATCCTCAGGGATTACTTTGAAGATCACGACTTGGACTTTTTCTGCATCACAGAGTCGTGGATGTCGCCGGGTGAGTCCAGCGCGCTGACGGAAATAATACCACCAAACTGTTTGTTTTTTAACGACCCGCGACCATCAGGTCGTGGCGGTGGGTTATTAACTATCTTCAAATCAACTTTTGACTGTAAACAACTGTCCATTCCAGTCTCCTGCTCCAGTTTTGAGCTGACTGTGTTTGAACTAGGACATTCACCTGTAACTTTGTGTGCTCTTGTCTACCGGCCGCCTCGTTCTAAGAACTTCATCAGCGAGTTTTCTGATTTCTTGGCTGAAATTACAGCTAAATATTCTCGGGTCGTCATTTCAGGCGACTTCAACTTGCACGTGTGTTGTCCTGAGAAGCCCATGGTTAAGGACTTTTTAGATTTATTGGACTCATTTAATTTAACTCAACACGTGAACTCTCCCACGCAGCAGCGTGGACATTTGTTGGACCTTGTTTTAACATGTGATGTGACCGTTTCAAACCTTGAAATAGGAGACAATGTATTCTCGGATCATAGGCCAGTCAATTTTCAGTTCACCATCCCCCATGTAACCCCTAAAACATGCATTCCTGCACGTAAAGGCAGGAATGTTAACCATTTAACTGCCGCACGTTTCACTGAGGTTTACAACAATGACATGTTAATTCAGCCCCCATTGTTCCTCTCCAGCACTGAGGAGCTGACAAACCAGTTTGACTCTGTTTGTTTAAAGGCTTTGGATCAAGTGGCTCCTATTAAACCGAGAAGACCAAAACTCAGGGCCGAACCGTGGCTGAATGACACGACCAGAGCTGCCAGGCAGCAATGCCGAAAGGTGGAGAGGAAATGGAAAAAAGACAGTCTGCAGGTCTCTTTTGAGATGGTAAAAGAGAGCTGGCGCCGATATCAGAAAGCAGTGAAAACTGCTAAATCACAATACTTCTCTGATATCATTGCTGCAAACTCTCGTAACCCTCGAGTTCTGTTCTCCACCCTAAACTCTGTTCTCCACCTCACTGAACAATCACCCATGGAAGCCTCGACTGAGCTGTGCGAGAACTTCCAACATTTCTTTTTAGATAAAATCGCAACCACCAGGGCTCTCATTTCTCCTCCATCTCACGATCCATCCATCCCACCTCAATCTGTTGCTGTTTTTGACCATTTTGAACCAGTCTCTCTGTCCTCTCTAGAGCAGGTCATGTGCAGCCTGAAACCATCTGGCTCCCCCTTCGATGTGGTCCCCCCTCGGCTTCTAAAGGAGGTTTTTCACACTCTAGGTCCCTCCATTCTCTCGATTGTAAATAGCAGTCTATCCTCGGGTGTGGTGCCAAAATCATTAAAACATGCTGCTGTTCAACCCCTCCTGAAAAAACCAAACCTCGACCCGTCAGTATTATCCAATTTCAGGCCTGTCTCCAGACTCCCATTTGTTTCTAAACTTCTAGAGAAAATAGTTGAGTCCCAACTAAAGTGCTTCCTGGAGGATCACGCTATCCCCGAGCTATTCCAGTCTGGCTTCAAATCCCTCCACAGCACTGAGACTGCCCTACTGAAGGTTTTTAACGACATCTTTCTATCCACAGATACTGGTGACTCTGTGCTGCTTGTCCTATTGGACCTCACATCCGCTTTCGACACCATCGACCATGAGATCCTCATTGCTAGGTTGGAGCAGTGGGTGGGCATCTCAGGATCAGCCCTAAACTGGTTCAGATCCTACCTCTCTGACAGGTCTTTTTGTGTGTCCATCAATGATTTTACTTCTGCAGTGGCGGCTCTTAAATGGGGGGTTCCGCAGGGGTCCATCCTGGGTCCTCTCTTGTTCTCCTTATACCTGCTGCCACTCGGTGCTATTTTCCGGAAACACAATATACCTTTCCACTTCTACGCTGATGACTGTCAAATTTACTTCCCCCTAAGACAAAATGGTACAGGCTCTATTCAACCTCTGCTCGACTGCCTGGCTGACATCAGGGACTGGATGGCTTTAAATTTCTTAAGCTTCAATGATAAGAAGTCTGAAGCCATATTGTTCCTTCCCAATGACACAACCTCAAACCACTGCATTGACCTGTCTGCTCTACCCCTGTCCGAAAAACAAAAAGTCACAAATCTGGGAGTGATAATGGATCCTTCCATGAAACTCAACAGTCATGTAAACATGATCGTCAAATCCTGTTTTTTCCAGCTGAGGCGTCTGTCTAAGCTGAAGCCCATATTATCCAAAAACAACCTGGAGACAGTGATTCACGCATTCATTACATCTAGGCTTGATTACTGCAATTCACTTCTGTTTGGCGTCAGTCAAGCCACCATTGCACGATTACAACTGGTTCAGAACGCAGCTGCCCGATTTTTAACCAGCACACGCAAAAGAGAGCACATTACACCAGTCTTGGCCTCCCTTCACTGGCTACCGGTTCATCTTCGAATCCAATTCAAAATTCTCATGTATGTCTACAAATCGCTGAACAGTCTCGCCCCCGCCTATCTCTCGGATCTGATACACCCATATGTCCCTCCACGTGCTTTGAGGTCAGAGGATCAGGTACTCTTAATAGTTCCAGAAACTCGCCTTAAGCGCAGGGGTGACAGGGCGTTCTCTGTAGCAGGCCCAAGACTCTGGAACGAGTTACCGCTGCTCATCAAACAGGCCCCCTCCCTCTCGGTTTTCAAATCCCGGTTAAAAACTCACTACTACTCCATTGCTTTCAATGCCAGCTGATTTGTATTGGATCGTTTGATTTATGATCTGCAATGTTTTTATGTTTTTCGTGTTGTACTTCATTGTCTGTGTTGCCTGTTGCGTGTTTGTTTGTCCAGCACTTTGGTGTGGACTTGTTCCTGTTTAAAGTGCTTTATAAATAAAATGGTATGGTATGGTATAGGTGCAGGACCCAACCTTGGTGCTGGCGTGGCAGCCAGCCTTAGTGCTGAGGCAAGACCCAGTCTTGGTGCTGGTGTGGAAGCCAGCCTTGGTGATGAGACGAGACCCAGTCTTGGTGCTTGTGTGGGAACCAGTCTTGGTGCTGAGGCAAGACCCAGTCTTGGTGCTGGTGTGGGAGCCAGTCTTGGTGCTGGGACGAAACCCAGCGAGGTAGGTGTTGAGGCGAAACCCAGCGAGACAGGTGCTGAGGCGAAACCCAGCGACACAGGTGCTGAGGCGAAACCCAGCGAGACAGGTGCTGAGGCAAAACCCAGCGAGACAGGTGCTGAGGCGAAACCCAGCGAGACAGGTGCTGAGAGGAAACCCAGCGAGGCAGGTGCTGAGAGGAAACCCAGCTAGGCAGGTGCTGAGGCAAAACCCAGCGAGGCAGGTGCTGAGGCAAAACCGCGAGTCCAGAGCTGGTGGGGAAACCAACGGGTCCAGAGCTGGTGTGAAGACCAGCGGGTCCAGAGCTGGTGTGGAGACCAGTAGGTCCGACTGGTGAGGAAACCAGCGAGTCCAGTGCTGGTGCTGCTGGCGTGGACAGCCAGACAGGAGTAGCTGGTTTGGGACCCGAACCGTATGCAACTGATGGAGAAGGAGAGAGATAAGCTGGAGGTGAGCTAGGTGGGGAACCCGGCTGCGCAGGAGCCAGCAGCAGTGAGCGTAGTACGTGTCTCTCCCTCCACACCTGCTGGAACAGCTGCCATGTTTTCAGCAAGCCGTCATCGCTGTCATCCCCGGCGCACCTGGAGATGATGTCCTTCACATCGATCAATCTCTCCCACAGATTGCCGGTGCTGCCGGTTTCCTTCCCCCTAACGGCAGGTGCGCA
>JBBPBX010009527.1:0-10978 GCA_038048925.1 Garcialebias charrua | reverse complement strand
ATGGGCGAGGACTTGGTTGCAGCTGCAAAGTGGCGTGCTAGGGTTCTGAGGCACCGGCTCGGTTCTGCCGCCCGTTCCTCCTGCGGCGAGTCCGAGCAGGCTGCACTCCTCCCTTTGAAAACCGCTTCGGGAAAACAGGAGGTGGTTGGGGAGGAGGTGGGTTGCGTGAAGCTGCCGCTCTGGATCCTTTTCTCTCCTCTTGGTCACGCAGAGCGGTATTTTTTGCTTCACGCACCGCATACTCAAAAAGAGTAATCATCCTACTGTGTTCTGACTGGTCTTTGGATTCTATCACGATCGGCTTCCGTGTTGTTTGAACCCATATGCAGGAAGACGAGGAGACTCCAGTAAAATAAGTAAAACGTTTATTTAAAAGATAAACAAAACAGAATGCTGACGGGGCCACTAACTTACTTAAAGGAGGAGACACGGAGGGATAACGAGCATGAAGCCTTAGACAGGACAATCCAGAAACAACTGACACGACACCACAGGGCTGAATATATACTGACACAGACGAGGGTGAAATGAAAGACACCTGCAGTGATTGGGATTAAACACAGGTGCGACAGTGCTGGATCACAGGAGGAGGGATGTAAACATGAGGGAAAAACATGGCATGCAAGACCAGACCCCAGAAAACCCTACAGATATCTGCTTTGAAATGTGTCTGATCAAAAAAGGCCTTTGCTTGTCAGCACGCCCGGATTTTTGCAGGGGCTACCATGGGCTTGAGCCCCTGGCCCCGGGATTTTAGGGGCCCCGGAGCCTCCGGCCCCGCCCCCTAAGTTTTTTTTTTGTCTCAAACACGTTGTCTCACACAGGAGAAAACTGTTCTTGTCAGGTTTCATGTAAAACTGGATGATTTTATCTATACGCATCAGCGCGGCTGGTCCCCTCCCGCTGCCGGCGGGGGAGGGGGGGGTGCGCACGGCCGGTCCCCCACCCACCGCTGGTGATAAGGAAGAGAAAGTGGAGGTGAATGGAGAAATAAAAAGTGCAGGAACGGAGGCAAAGGAGCTGGTGTAGGAGAAAGCAGGGGCGGCTGTAGAAGAGATGGAGCTGGGGCCCCCCAAACCAGGTGAAGAAACAAGGGAAGAGAAAAAAATGTTGAAGATGCTGCACGCGGGCCAGCAAAATGTGTACAGAGATGAGGGAGTGGACACAGTGAGGACTGGTGCTCTAGTAATAATAATAATAATAATAATAATAATAATCATTTTATTTAAAAGCGCCTTTCAGGACACCCAAGGACACTTAACAAACCAACACAGTGTAATACAGAGCAAACATTATCAGCGACAAATTGAAATATAAAATACATAAAGGATATAAAATGGAAGATAAAAATACATTTAGCAAAGTTAGTGATAAGCTAGTCTAAAGAGATGTGTTTTCAGGGCAGTCTTGAACAGAGAAAGGGAGGTGGTGTTTCGAAGGTCTGGCGGTAGAGCGTTCCAGAGGTGAGGGGCAGAGCAGGTGAAGGCCCTGCTCCCCATGGTGGAGAGGCGGGCAGAGGGTACATGGAGATGTAGCGAAGAGGAGGATCTGAGAGAGCGTGATGGGATGGAGATTTGGAGGAGGTCAGATAGATAAGGAGGGGCAAGGTTGTGGATAGCTTTGAACGTGAGGAGTCTAGTCTAGTGACTCTGTGTCACAGACTGACTGAACCCCGTTATCCTGTGGAAACTTTACTGTCCTTCCTCAAACAGGCAAAAGGACTGAGAGGAGTTAAAGTTGAAAGTCACTTTCCAAACCTGAGAACTTATGACTCACCCAGACATTACATAAGGCACAAAACAGAAACTGGGTTCACTGACCAAGAAATTTTCAGATTAAAGAAAATAATGAGCAAAGTCAGAAAACAATTCTGAAAACAATTCTGAACAAATGATGAACACCAGCATTTTTGGGGCAGCACGGTGGCACAACTGGTAGAGCTGCTGCCTCTCAGCGAGCAGGTCCTCGGTTCAAATCCCGGTCCGGGGGCCTTTCTGGGTGGAGTTTGCATGTTCTCTCCGTGCATGCGTGGGTTTTCTCCGGGTGCTCCGGTTTCCTCCCACAGTCCAAAAACATGCATGTTAGGCTGATTGGTAACTCTAAATTGACCCTGAGTGAGACAGGTCCCTCTTGTAAATGAGTCCCCGTGGCTCAATGAGGCTAGCCTGTATAAATAATGGTTGAATTGAATGAATGAAATTTTAATTTTGTACCAATAACCTCTCACTCAACATGGATTATTTTAAAATAACATCTTTAAGCTAGAGAGGCTGTGAAGCGTGCACTGGTTTACCCAAACCATTAAGTATAAAAGCATTGACGTTCTGCTTTTACAAGAGACACATAATGATGCATCAAATGAGACAGAGTGTGCAGGGAAGTTTGTGTTGAATCCAGGCAACAATAACTATTCAGTGATTTTATTTTGTGATGGAAGCATCATATTCTATAGTTTCAAACCCTAACATGTGGTTTTGACTTTAACCAGTTCAGGGTTGTTTGTAGTTTGTGACAACTGGCATATTAAAGTTGTAAGTTGTGAAAACTTACTATTCAGTCATTTTCTGTTCATCATCTGAACCAAAGCAAAACAAACAAACAAACAAACAAACATCGGTGGTATATATATATGGGCCCCCAAGTTGACTCAAGCCCAGGGGCCCCCATCCTCCTAAATCCGGCCCTGGCGATCAGTATCCATTTTGTCCTCCCGTAAGGGCAAAGAAGCGAGGCTGCATTAAACAGAACCTCCGCCCGCTCGCTCGAGCTGAGAGTGACGTAACTGGCTGCGTTCCAACCCATGCAGCACTGTTTAACGCCAGATCGATCACAAATAAAACTTTTATATTAAGTGATTTGATCTCAACTCATCGTCTGGATCTGTTTCTGATTACTGAAACCTGGCAAAAATCAGGAGACCACAGCTGCTTCTCTGAACTCCTCCCACCTGGCTACTCTTATCTGAGCGCTCCGCGCGGGGCTGGAAGAGGGGGAGGGCTGGCTGCAGTCTTCAGTGATGCATTCAAGTGCCGCTTGTTGCCTCAGAAAAACTATAACAGCTTTGAAATAATGATTTTTGTGCTGGAATCTGCTAAACCTCTGCTGTGTGGCCTCTTTTATCGGCCTCCACAATACAATAAAGACTTTCTCAGTGAGTTTTCAGAACTACTGGCTGAACTACTGCCAAAATTTGACTCGCTGCTTTTTTGTGGAGATTTCAACGCACACACCTGCTGCCCAAGTAATCAACTTGGATGTGAGTTTCAGGACCTTCTGGACTCTTTTAACCTGTCGCAGTCTGTCTCGGGGGCCACGCACAGCCAGGGTCATACACTGGACTTAATTATCTCCCACGGCCTTCCTGGACACCTGTATTTCAGACCATTTTCCCATCTTATTTGAATTTTCCACCTCTCCTGCACCGAAGAATGTTCTCCCAGCACGTCTCTGCCGCTCCATCACCCCATCCACCCCAAGTCAGTTCACTGATGCCTTTAAGAGCACTGACTTATGCTCTGCTGTCAGCCTGGACCCTTCTCTACATCCTGAGGACTTCATCACCTCCTTCCATCACACCTGCACAACGATCTTGGACTCCATCGCTCCTCTCAAACAGGCATCTTCAAAAAACAGACCATCACCATGGCTCAACGAAACGACGCGGGCTCTTCGACAACGCTGCAGGAAAGCAGAGCGAAAATGGAAGCGGGACCGGCTTCATGTATCCCAGGGAATACTGAGAGACTGTCTCTGTGATTATCAAAATGCTGTGAAGCAGGCCAAGTCACAGTACCTCTCCAATTTAATCTCCACCAGCTCTAACCGGCCGAGGACGCTATTCAACACACTCCAGTCTGTCATCAATCCATCTGTCAATGTTCTGAAAACTGCCACACAGTCTACCTGTGACGACTTTCAGAGCTATTTTGTCAACAAAATAGACTCTATCAGGCAGAACATTGTCAGTCCATCCAACACCATCCAGTCATGTGCGTCTGCAATAACCACAGCTGTTTTTGACCAGTTCGACCTGGTTTCACTGCCTAACCTCATCAAGGTGGTTCAGCAGATGAAACCAACAAACTGTTCTCTGGACATCATTCCCTCTAAAATTTTCAAACAGTCCTTTGATGTAATTGGTCCTTGTGTTTTGTCATTTATTAACAGCTGTCTATCTTCAGGTTATGTGCCATCTGCTTTCAAACACGCTGTGGTCAGGCCTCTTCTCAAAAAACCAGGCCTTGATCCTACAGCTCTCTCTAATTTCAGGCCAGTTTCCCATCTGTCATTTTTATCGAAGGTCCTAGAAAAGATTGTTTTTATTCAACTTCAATCTTTTCTAGAGCACAACAACCTGTTTGAAAAATTTCAGTCTGGTTTTCGAGCCCGTCACAGTACTGAATCTGCACTGCTCAAAGTGCAGAATGACATTCTTCTGTCTCTGGATGCAAAAAACCCTGTTCTGCTGGTGATGTTAGACCTCTCAGCAGCTTTTGACACCGTCGACCATCAGGTACTAATCAACCGTTTGTCTCAGCAGGTTGGCCTCCAGGGAGCTGTGCTAGAATGGTTCAGATCTTACCTAACCGGGAGAACCTTTTCTGTCATGATAGGTGATCTGTCCTTGTGAGGATGGAACCATGGCGCTACTGTAAGGATGGAACCATGGCACCATCTAGTGGGCATTTGTTGTTCTTGTCTGTTGGTCTTGTCTGTTCTCCTTGTGATTTATTAGTTTCCCTCCTGATTTTATTACTCTTAGTTGTAACCTCCAGTTTCTGTCATCCTAGTGTACTTCATGTTTCAGGTAGTTTCCCAGTTTTTGCTTTTGGTTAAACCTTTAGTTTCAGCCTCTAGCTCTGTTCTGTGTTTAGGTTAAACTCCAGTTCTATCTATTTAGTCTATGTGTTTATTTACTATTAGTTTAACCGTTCTGTCTCTTAGTTGTAAACCTCCAGTTTAGTCTCTGTTTATTTTCTATTAGCTTAACCTCTAGTCTTCCTGTTTACTTCATGTTTCAGGTTTAGTCTTCCCAGTCCTGCTCTGTGTGTCTAGTTAATTGTCTCTAGTTAATTGTCCCCAGGTGTTTGTGATTTTGTCTTGTCTTGTCTGTGAGTGTATATAAGCCCTGTTCTGTGTCTCAGTGAGTGCAGCCGCATCGTTTGGTATTCCCCTGTGTTCCCAACTCATGTAAGTGTTTTTGCTACACAGACTGCTTATGATTTTGTTGTTCATTAAATACTCCTTCTTTGAAACTCCTGGCTCCCTGTGAGCGTTCTTGTCTGCACTTGGGTTCTGTCATGCCTACAAAACCTGACAGTATGCGGCTGCCAAGTTTGAACCCAGCAGACGAGTGCTTCCTCTCCAGGCTGTCTGAGGAGGAGTTTCAGCAGCTCTGTGAACCGGTCCGATGGTTTTTGGACTCAAGCTCCTACACCCTGTGGGAGAGGTGGGTTGTCACGAACAGACTGTTTAATGTATTTATCAGTCTACCTGAACTGTGTGGTACACCTGGTATGGGGGAGATCCTGGACGCGGTGCTGGAAGTAATGGAGTGGTTGAGGCCGCTCGTCCAATCTGGTGCTGTCGGTCCTCCTACACCAACCCCTTATAACCCCTTAGAACATCTCACCCCCTTAGACCACCTCAACCAGTCAGACACTGTGGACTCTGTTCCAGCATGTTTATCTTCACCTGCCTGCTCTGCTTCACCCTCGCTGTCTGCACGCCGTCGACGACAGAGAGGTCCTGCTGACCCAGCCTCGGTCCACGTGGCTGATTCGTCCACAGCCGGTCCTGAGCCTGTAGCCGGTCTTGAGCCTGCGGCTCAAGTTTCTACAGAGGGTGTAGTCTCCATAGTTCCCACAGTGTCTCCAGCTTCCACAGAGGGCAACGTTTCCCCAGCTGCTATAGTGGCTGATTCGTCCACAGCTGGTCCTGAGCCTGTAGCCGTGAGCCTGTAGCCGGTCTTGAGCCTGCGGCTCCAGTGTCTACAGAGGGTGTAGTCCCCATAGTTCCCACAGTGTCTCCAGCTTCCACAGAGGGCAACATTTCCCCAGCTGCTATGGATGGTGCTGTACCTCCAGGACCGGCTTCCACGCCGGCACCCAGACTGTCGCCTGCAGACTCGACGGTGGTCTCCTCGCCTGCAGACTCGACGGTGGTCTCCTCGCCTGCAGACTCGACGGTGGTCTCCTCGCCTGCAGACTCGACGGTGGTCTCCTCGCCTGCAGACTCGACGGTGGTCTCCTCGCCTGCAGACTCGACGGTGGTCTCCTCGCCTGCAGACTCGTCTCCTGGTCCTGGCTCAGCTCCAGAAACACCGGCTCCAGAGGGCGCTGCCGTCCTGCCCACGTCTTCGGGGGGTCCCGACGCCTCCACGTCTTCGGGGGGTCCCGACGCCTCCACGTCTTCGGGGGGTCCCGACGCCTCCACGTCTTCGGAGGGTCTCGAGGGGTCCCAGGAGGGACCCCCTCCAGTTTCCTGTGCCGAGAGGGTCCTGGTGGACTCCTTCCAAGAGGTCTCGCCTCCAGAGGGTGTCTCGCCTCCAGAGGGTGTCTCGCCTCCAGAGGGTCTCTCGCCTCCAGAGGGTCTCTCGCCTCCAGAGGGTCTCTCGCCTCCAGAGGGTCTCTCGCCTCCAGAGGGTCTCTCGCGTCGCCTCCAGAGGGTCTCTCGCCGTCGCCTCCAGAGGGTCTCTCGCCGTCGTCTCCAGAGGGTCTGTCGACGTCGGGGATGTCGCAACGCTCGACAACATCGGGGATGTCGCAACGCTAGA
Source organism: Garcialebias charrua (assembly GCA_038048925.1). Lineage (NCBI taxonomy): Eukaryota > Metazoa > Chordata > Actinopteri > Cyprinodontiformes > Rivulidae > Garcialebias > Garcialebias charrua. Next base: position 4,203 of record JBBPBX010009527.1, on the reverse strand, counting down.
CGACATCGGGGATGTCGCAACGCTCAACGACATCGGGGATGTCGCAACGCTCAACGACATCGGGGATGTCGCAACGCTTGACGACATTGCGCTCTATGAAATCATCTCAAGGCTTGAGGTCTTAACGCTCTACGACATTGGGGATGTCTCTGCGCTCGACGACTCTGCGCTCGACGACATTGGGGATGTCTCTGCGCTCGACGACATCGGGGATGTCTCTGCGCTCGATGAAATCATCTCAAGGCTCGATGTTGTCAAGGACGTCTCTACGCTTGCAGAAGCCGTCTTGCCGCCGCCGCCGGCCATCTCGAGCCCTCCCGGTCGACCGCCCGACCGGCTCCTGCCTGATGGGCGACCTCCCGGTCGTCCGCCCGACCGGCTCCTGCCTGATGGGTGACCTCCCGGTCGACCGCCCGACCGGCTCCTACCTGATGGGCGACCTCCCGGTCGACCGCCCGACCGGCTCCTGCCTTGATGGCTGGTCTGCCCTCCGCCATATCATTTTTTTTGTGTTTGCCCCTTGTCCTTGTGTCGTCCTTGTGTTGTCTTTGTGTCCCTTGTCTTCCTCGTGCCCTCCTTCCTTGCTGTTGCCTCCGTCCGCCCTGGTTTTTTGGGGGTGTTTTTTCTTGGACACCTGGAGGTGTCCTTGAGAGGGGGGTACGGTGAGGATGGAACCATGGCGCTACTGTAAGGATGGAACCATGGCACCATCTAGTGGGCATTTGTTGTTCTTGTCTGTTGGTCTTGTCTGTTCTCCTTGTGATTTATTAGTTTCCCTCCTGATTTTATTACTCTTAGTTGTAACCTCCAGTTTCTGTCATCCTAGTGTATTTCATGTTTCAGGTAGTTTCCCAGTTTTTGCTTTTAGTTAAACCTTTAGTTTTAGCCTCTAGTTTTAGCTCTGTTCTGTGTTTAGGTTAAACTCCAGTTCTGTCTATTTAGTCTCTGTGTTTATTTACTATTAGTTTAACCGTTCTGTCTCTTAGTTGTAAACCTCCTGTTTAGTCTCTGTTTATTTTCTATTAGCTTAACCTCTAGTCTTCCTGTTTACTTCATGTTTCAGGTTTAGTCTTCCCAGTCCTACTCTGTGTGTCTAGTTAATTGTCTCTAGTTAATTGTCCCCAGGTGTTTGTGATTTTGTCTTGTCTTGCCTGTGAGTGTATATAAGCCCTGTTCTGTGTCTCAGTGAGTACAGCCGCATCGTTTGGTATTCCCCTGTGTTCCCAACTCATGTAAGTGTTTTTGCTACACAGACTGCTTATGATTTTGTTGTTCATTAAATACTCCTTCTTTGAAACTCCTGGCTCCCTGTGAGAGTTCTTGTCTGCACTTGGGTTCTGTCATGTGAGAGTTCTTGTCTGCACTTGGGTTCTGTCATACCTACAAAACCTGACAGTCCTCCTCTTCATCAACCTCTCTGACCTCTGGCGTACCACAGGGATCCATTCTGGGGCCAGTCCTCTTTTCTCTTTACATGCTACCATTACGATCAATCATTGCACGTCATAATCTGTCCTTTCATATCTATGCAGACGATTTACAAATCTTATCTGCTAGTCACTCCCAACCCCTCACTCAGTTCAAACACTCTTGTCAACTGCTTAAATGACATTAAGCACTGCACTGCTCAAAGTGCAGAATGACATTCTTCTGTCTCTGGATGCAAAAAACCCTGTTTTTTGTTTTGTTTTATTTTTTGAATGTCCAGAGGACCAGACTTAGCTTTTTTAGATTTTTCTACCTGGATTATTGAGCATGCATCAGAGTACATTAAGCACTGGCTCTCTCAAAACTTCCTCCACCTAAACACAGATAAAACTGAATGCATTTTATTTGGTGCACCCGGTGACACCAGCAACATCCTTCCCAGTCCCAGTGTTGGTTTTCCCCTCCCCCACTTCAACCCGGTGGTCAGAAATCTTGGAGTGCAGCTTGACTCCAACTTAAAGCTTGATAAACAGATCAGTTCTGTTGTCAAGACCAGCTTCTTTCAGCTCCGTCTGCTCTCTAAAGTAAAGTCACTCCTCAGCCGTAGTGATCTGGAGAAAGCCATCCATGCCTTTGTGACCTCCAGACTTGACTATTGTAATGCTTTGTATGTTGGAATTAATCAATCTTCCATCTCCCGTTTACAGCTTGTACAGAACTCTGCCGCCCGCTTTTTGACCAACACACGGAAATATGAACACATCACTCCTGTCCTGTCCTCTTTACACTGGCTCCCGGTTCAGTTCAGGATACAGTTCAAGCTGCTCCTGTTTGTTTTCAAAGCTCTGAATGGACTTGCACCTCTCTACATCTCAGAACTTTTGAAAGTCCATCAGCCCGGCAGAGCTTTACGATCTGCCAGTCAACACCTGCTGGAGGTGCCTCGCTCAAGGTACAAACAATGGGGAGACCGGTCCTTTTCTGTTGCCGGCCCAAAAGCCTGGAACAGCCTCCCCCTTGAGCTGCGTGCCACCTCTGATCTGACTCTGTTCAAAACCAGACTGAAGACCCACTTGTTCAAAAAAGCTTTCAGTGTGTAACTTTTATTACTTTTGGTATTTTAGTATGTAGCATTTTTATTTCCATTGCCTTCTTTTATTGCTGTTGTTTCTTATTCTATTTTCATTGATTTATTGTTCCAGTTTATTCATCTTTTTATCCTGTTAAGCACCTTGGTCAATGCAAGGCATTGTAGGAAGGTGCTATACAAATAAAGTTTATTATTATTATTATTATTATTATTATTAGTCTTGACTACCTAAATGTGCCAGTTAAAGAATTGAACAGTTATTGGCATTTAAAGGTTTAACCTTGCTTTAACCAAGCTTATGCTGATGTGCTCGTTTTGTATTTCCCCTTGTGTTTAGAATTAGTAGAACCTCATAAACATAAAAAAACATTGTTGTTGAGCAATAAGGATGTAAAAATAGAAATATATGTATTTTATTTTAAACTAAAAATTAAACTTAATATCCAGTCCCAGCGGGATGGCGGTGCAGTTTGTAGAGCTGCTGCCTCTCAGGGAGAAGGTTGCAGGATCTAATCCCGGTCAGGGGCCTTTCTGGGTGGAGTTTGCATGTTCTCTCCGTGCATGAGTTTCTCAGAGTACTCCAGTTTCGTCCTGCAGGCCCAAAAACATGTTAGGCTGTTAGGTGTGAGTGAGAGAGTGAATAGTTGTTTGTCTCATTTGTCTCTATGTGTCCATGTGATGGACTGCAGACCTGTCCAGGATGTCCCCTGCCTCTTGAACAGTGATGGTTGATATGGGCACCAGTGACCCCCATGGCTCAAAACGGACGTGTAACGAAGCAGGTAAAGATTAAGGATGGATGAATGATCCAGTCCATTGACCGGTCTAGACCAATATCTTCAATGTTAGGGTGCAGGATCTTAAGAGGTTAAATGTACAAAATGATTACATTTGTAAAAAAAAAAATTAAATAAAACAAACGAGTCAGATTTTAAAGTTTCTTTTGAACTTCTCTCACTGGCTGCAAATACTCTGCTCTACCGGTATATCTGCCGAGGTTTCGAGGTTTAATAACAATTATGTTATTAAATGCCAAATCAGTTACAACCCGACTATAAATTATGGTTGAATAGTTATTAAATAATGTAGCAGAACTCCTGGGCTGGTTTTTATTTATTTATTTATTTATTTTTGGTTTCTCGACTATAGGTTTCTAAGATATTTTTCTAAATATTTTAAACCAGTCTGACTGTCAGTGAAGGTGAGGGAAAAAAAATATTTCTTACAGTTTCTTACAATTCTTCTTTTGACAGGACTGCAGTGCTGAGTTCCACACCCAACCCCACGAGCGTTTTTTTTGCGTTATGGATGATGTCATCTGGAGGTGGAACCTGTGACCCCCAGCACCTACTGCATCAAGTTAGTTTGATGCAACATAATAACACCGAAAACAACAACTTTAGCCTTCAAAATAAAAGCACTTACTATCAGTGCACTACAAAACGTTTTTATTGCTTAAAAATATTAACTGATCTATCAACAGTTCAACTAGACCAAACAAAAAAAAGTCACCTGAGCCAGTGATGGTCTTCAATGAATTGCAAATCCACAACTTGTAATTTGTAGATAATCACAAATGCAAAAGAAAAAAATTTATTTACCATTTTTAAATCAAAGTGAGCCTTTCTATTTCGCTAAATAAGTATTTATTGACGGTCAGAGGCCCACTCTGGAAAAACAAAATA
>JBBPBX010009526.1:33233-44190 GCA_038048925.1 Garcialebias charrua | reverse complement strand
GCAATCAGCCAAGCTTTCGATGAAACCTTGGTTCAAGAGCATTTGAGTCTAGAACTAATCAGAAATGACACAGTTTCTACAGACTCAAAGAGCCCCTCTTCAGACAAAGGGGGGAAACGCTCGCACACCAACAACAGTGACCCGTCGCAGTCTGAACAATCAGACACACCTGCGACTGCGCCGACAGTTGTGACACACCTGAATTACACAGAAAGAGGTAAACGTAAGAAGAAACGTTGGCCGATACCTAAAAGGTTCCTGTGTACTGTCTACTCTCAGCTGCGAAAACAGCTTAAACTAAACATTGGCATCCTAACTTGTGCCCATGGACGGACGTCCTCACCTGTGTTCGTGGTCCCCCATGACCTCAGGGGGGTGATGTTAGGTCATGCCCAAGACAAAGACAAAGATTTCAATAACCCCACAAACGACAAAGATCTCGCAAACTCACAGACTTCATGGGAAATTAAGGTCGTCCAAGCACACGATAGTAAATAAACTAAACAGTTTAAACTATATTAGTTGCTAAAAGAAACCATTCCAACTAGAACTTAGAAACGCTAAGTCTAAAAACCCACAACAAAAAACTAACCTTAACAACCGTTTAAATCTGCAGGATTTAATTGACATCGGTTATAAAGCTAAGACCTGTTTTTATTGTGTGATACATGTTGGAATCTGACGACAGGAGTGAGTTGAAGCGGTGGAACGTTGTTTTCTAGTTGCTTAATTGCTACTTTTGTTGTTGTTGAAGCTTGGTATTGTTTTTGAACACTCCCAGCCAAAAGAGGTTTTTATTAATGATAAGTTAAAGACTTAAATGGATTTAACTATGCCAACATGCAGTTTTCATTTTGTTAAACCTCAGTAATTGAAGTGTCATTGTAGATTAATGCTACTTAAAGTACTATAATCTACACTGATCTCCCAATCATTTAAGTAGAACCGATTTGGTCGTTTCTATTCTAGATTACCTATTCGTTTTTGATGAGTCTCGCCATAGACTTCAAAATTTATAGGGAATACCAAATCTTGCGTCGTTTGTCTTAAAGGACAACAGACATTTGAGAAGTGTCTCGCCTGGGACTGTTGCTGAGTGGTCCAACCAAGATGGCGACTGAACAGAGTGGACGTGTTTAGTCGGGCTCCTGCCAGTATTACCTCCAAAAGGAGTATTCGAAGAGCTTTTTTTGCGCTGGATGTGCAGAGATGTACAGAGAGGAGCGTTGAAAAAGCTGCGGAAATTGGACTGGAACTTGCGATCCAGAATTATGAATCTACAAGCCAACGTGTCCGTGAGTTTTTGCCGAGAGTTAGCCTAGCGTAGCTACAAACCGGGCTAATCAAAGCTAACCGAGCTAGCTCACCGTAACCGGGTGCTGTAGTTGCAGGCTTCGTAAACAAATAAACCGGAGAATACGCTGGTTATTACGAAGAAAAGCGGGCCGGCACGCTGGGGTGCTTTGTTGCAGTGAAAGAACACAACAAAACACGCTACAGTGGTAGCGCGGTGGTGGGCCAAGCGTGGTATACGCCGCCTGGAACTTTAAGCTGGGCCGGGCACCACGAGTGAGCCGAGCGCCGTGTACGCCGCCTGGAGCGCCGTAGGAGAGCCGGAGGACCGCGGCCTGGAGTTCGAGCTGGGCTGGGAGCCGTGAGAGAGCCGGGGCCAGGCACCGCGAGTGGGCCGAACGTGAACGCCGCCTGAGAGTCGTGGGAGAACCGGAGGACCGCGGCCTGGAGTTCGAGCTGGGCTGGGAGCCGTGAGAGAGCCGGGGCCAGGCACCGCGAGTGGGCCGAACGTGAACGCCGCCTGAGAGTCGTGGGAGAACCGGAGGACCGCGGCCTGGAGTTTCGAGCTGGACGGATCGCCGTGGGAGAGCCGGGGGACCGCCGCTTGGGGCTGAGCGGGCTTCGGAGCTGGGCCTGGAGCTACGTGCTGTGCTAACTAGGCTGCATCGGTTCTGGTGGGGGTCGGAGCTGGGCCTGGAGCCACTGGAGCTGAGTGCGGTGCTGGCTGGACTGCGTCTGATCTAGTGAGTGGACCTCTTCGGATGGTGGATCTGATTGCTGCAGGCTGCTGAAACTGTGAGTTCTAAACTAATAACTGCTAATCTGGGTGCTGCACTGCTGGGCCACACCAATCATCTTTAGGCCTGTGAGCCTCGTGGAATGGCCACGTGGTTCAGTGAATAAACTAAAGTCCTGCTACCACTAGATCACAAACTCTGTAAGTATGACAAGAGGTAAAGGACCAAAGTCACCAGTCTCTGTAAATATGAAAAATAGAGGACAAAAGTCACCAGACTCGGAGAGAAACAACTCAGAAATGCAAGAATTTAAAGAATCACTCAACTTTATGAGTGGACAAATAGAAAGTTTAACAGCAAAGATGGTTTCCCAGGACAGTCTGGTTAAAGAAATAAGAGAGCTGAAAGAACTGGTAACTAACAAAGACAAGATAATTGCTGATTTAGAACAAAAAATAGAGGATTTAGAACAATTTACAAAGCAAGACAACGTGGTCATCTCAGGACTTGATGTTCATTCACATGAATCTCAGGAAGAACAAGAGACTCTGGATGAACTTGTAGTTAATTTCTTACAGGAAAAGAACATTAACATAAGCCATGAGGACATTTCATTCTGTCACACCCTGCCCAGTAATTCATCAAGATTCAAACCGTCAGTGGTCGTTAAGTTCATTGGCAGGAATACTAAAAACTATGTTATGCAAAAGAGAACAAATCTGAAGGGATCAGACGTTTACATAAATGAACATCTTACCAAAAAAAATGGAAAAATTGCAAAAGAAGCAAGGTGGTTAAAAAACAAAGAAAAAAAAATAGCATCAACATGGACTAGAAATGGATACGTCTTTATCAAAGCAAAGGAAGGGTCTCGGCCTAAAATGATAAAAGAGCTGACGGATCTGGATGAATTCAAGAGATGAAAAATTACAAATCAATGAAACAACTCACAATCAAAATGGATAAAATATACGGTGAAATGAACAAATACATTAGAACATGACAACATACGAAGACTCAGAACCTAAAATATATAATGTTGAAAATGTGATTGATGCAAATTTTTTTCCTGTAATAAATGATAGCGAATATTATAATGAAGAGCAGTTTAATGACATCAATATATCAAATGGAGTTCTCTCCATTATTCACTTTAATAGCAGAAGTATAAATGCAAACATATCCAAAATAACAGATTACTTAAAACAATTAAATAGAACTTTTACGATAATAGCGTTGTCAGAGACATGGCTTAATGATGATAACACTAGTAATATTCACATCGAGGGGTATGATTTATATCATATGAACAGAAATAATAAAAGAGGTGGTGGTGTCGCACTATTTGTCAATAATGAAATAAAATGTAAATTAAATAATGAAATGTCAATAATAGTTGATAATATTATGGAAATGATAACAATAGAAATTATAAACAAAAACGATAAAAACATAATAATAAGTTGTGTATATAGATCACCAGGAGCAAATATAGAAATATTCACGGATAAAATCTTGGAACTAATGGAGAAAAGTTTTAATAAAAATATTTTCTTGTGTGGAGACTTTAACATTGATATGGGAAATAAAACAGATTCAAATAACATAAGCACATTTATAAACTCAATGTACAGTTTAAATATGTATCCATTGATATCAAAGCCAACAAGAATTACAACTCATAGTGCCACAATAATTGATAATATTTTCACAAATATAACAAATAGGGATGTGATTGGTGGTATCTTAACGACCGACTTAAGTGATCATTTACCAGTTTTCACAATCTTTAAAAATGATCAAAAAATCACAAAAGCAGACACAACGAAGAAAAAAATCATAAACACATCAAAAAAAGTTTTGGAAAAATTGAAAGAGGATCTGGATAAACAAGACTGGAATGATGTGTATGTTGATGATGCGAACAGGGCATATGATGAGTTTATGAATATCTTGGAAACCCTGTATGAAAAGAATTGTGTGCAAACAAATTACACAAAGAGAAATACGAATGATCAACCATGGATGACAAAAGGGTTAAGAAATGCATGTAAAAAAAAGAATTATTTGTATTCATGTTTCTTGAAATTGCGAAGTCAGAGCGCAGAAGAAAAATATAAAAAGTATAAAAATAAATTAGTAGGGATTATAAGGAAACATAAGAAAGAATATTATAGTAAATTATTAGATAAAACTAATGGTGATATGAAAGCAACATGGCGAGTAATGAATGGTGTACTGAAGAATCATAAAGCAAAAACTGGTATTTCAAAATATTTTGTAAAAGACAACGATGAAGTTCATGATGAAAATGAAATTGTAAATGGATTTAATCAATATTTCGTGAATGTTGGATCAAGCCTTGCAGCTAAGATACCAAAAGTAGATAAAAATATGATCCACTCAATTACAGGTTGTGCAAATAGTATTTTCCTAAATGGAACTAACAAAGAGGAAATAATGAATGTAGTAAAACATCTTACAGACAAGAGATCGAAAGACTGGGTGGACATGGATATGATGTTTGTAAAGGACATAATGAGCCATGTTATTGAGCCGTTCACATACATATGTAACTTATCATTTTCAACAGGAATTTTTCCAGATAATATGAAAGTAGCTAAGGTCGTTCCTCTTTTTAAAAATGGTGATAAATGTGTATTCAACAATTATAGACCTATATCCTTGTTACCACAGTTTTCAAAAATTCTTGAAAAACTATTTGTAAACAGACTAGACCAATTTATAGATAAACAAAATATTCTAAGCAGCAGTCAGTATGGGTTTAGATCAAAAAACTCTACATCAATGGCTCTCATGGAATTAATGGAACAAATAACTACTGCTGTCGATCAAAAACAACACTGTATCAGTATCTTTGTTGATTTAAAAAAAGCATTCGATACTATTGATCACACAATACTCCTTGAAAAACTGAACAAATATGGTATTAGAGGACCAGCATTACAGTGGGTATCTAGCTACTTAAAAAATAGGAAACAATTTGTACAAATAAATGATGTAAGATCTGACCTCTGTAATATCACATGTGGAGTTCCCCAAGGTTCTGTACTTGGACCAAAGCTTTTTATTTTATATGTGAATGACTTGGTAAATGTGTCAGGACTCCTTAAATGTGTACTTTTCGCAGATGATACCACTTTTTTCTGTTCAGGTGAAGATATAGAACAAATGTTAGAATTGATAAAGACAGAATTTGTAAAGATACAAACTTGGTTTAAAATAAATAAATTATCATTAAATCTAGAGAAAACTAATTACATGATATTCGGTAATAGAAAGAAAACTGTTGATGTTCCACTCAAAATTGAGGATGTTGAGATTTGTAGAGTGAGTGAGGTGAAGTTTTTGGGTGTTATCATTGATGACAAACTGACATGGAAACAACACATAAATTCTGTAAGAATAAAAATAGCTAAATCGATAGCAGTACTGTACAAAGTCAGAGACCTATTGAATGATAAGGCTCTGTATTTGTTGTATAACACAATCATTGTTCCACACTTAATCTATTGTATTGATGTTTGGGGGAATGCGTGTAAAACAATCACAAAGCCTATTTTTGTATTACAGAAAAGAGCTGTAAGAATTATCACTAGAAAGCATTACCGTCATCCATCAAGTACATTATTTTATCAACTAAAATTACTGAAGTTCCATGATTTGGTAGACTATAATATCTTTATCAGTTATGTATAGAGCTCAAAATAATGCATTACCTTTAAATATCCAAATGCACTTTGTTAAAAGACAAAGTTGTTATAATCTTAAGGGAACAGAGTTGTTTGTAAAACCACAATTCAGAACCAGTTTGAAGGGACGTTCTACCTCAATCCAGGGAATTAGATTATGGAATGGCTTGGAGAATGTAGTTAAAAATGCCAAGTCAATGTTTACATTTAAAAAAATGATCAAAACAAATATGTTAAAAAAATATATGTGAAATAACGTAATGTGTATTGCATTAGTTAGAAAATTAGAAAGTGTTAGTCATTTTGTACTGTATTAGTATTAGTTAGAAAACTAGAAAGAGTTAGTCATTTTGTACTGTATTAGTATTAGTTAGAAAATTAGAAAGAGTTAGTCATTTTGTACTGTTGGTTGAAGAATATTATTGTTTAACCTGATTGTTGGAAAAAGTTGGTTGAAGATTATTATTGTTTACATGGTTTGACTACTGTTGTTTAATCTGATTGTTGGAGATAAGGGGCAGATATAATAAGATTTATTCTTCTTTCTGCCACCTTTCATTTTTTTACATTTTGTACACTATCATTATGAGATTGCCTTGTATTGTTTCTTTTGTAAAAAAATGAACAAATTTAATAAACATAAACATAATAAACATAAACATTTAGAGCAAACTACATTTTCTTTTCTATCTTAGTTAATTTAACTTAAATTATGAATGGAGGAATAGTTTGGAAGAAGAGGCCTTCGTTACAGAAGCCCTCCTGAACCTTTTATAGACGTAGATCCCTATATTTAACTTTTGATGAATGATCCACCCCTTAATTGGTAGTTATAGCTGATCTAAACCATGATAGCTTACATACCAGGTGCATATAGGTGAGGCTAATGTAAAATCCCAATCATAGGCCCACCTAAAACCACATAATTGCATGACACATAGAACCAGAGTGGCACGGACTGGAAACCAACCAGCCTTCAACCTTCGATGTGGGGACCTGCTACTTCAACGTTGGTCTTCAACCTTCATCCAAGGGTCGCCTCCTCTGCGTCAATCGAGGGATCCCCTCTACATGCTGATAAAAACAATTGTTGTTGATGAAATCAACAACTCTAATCGATATGGAATTACCGTTGTGGAATTACCGCTGTGGATTATAAGACTTTGTTTTCCAAAGGATTACAAGCTTTCCGCTATGGGATTACCTACAAACAGTATGGAATTTCCAAAAACATTATGGGATTATAATTTTGATTTTTTTCTTTTCCACTTGCTGGATTACTTCAAGATCAGAGACAGTTCAAGGTTTCCTTTCGTGTTGGACCCCATCCCCAAGGACTGGCGATGACTTCCAAAAGGGGGGAGATGTAGTGGGCATGACCATGCCCGTTCTGATACTTGAACTGTCCCAGTGACACCTTTTCACTGATACTCTCAGAAAAAGGACATTAACACTATTTTATTACATTATTTTGAATCAAAACACAATAAGTCATAAGAGACTCTCTTATTCCTCTTTTTGTGTTAATGAATAACCTTGTGTTACTTGTATAAGCATTATTGAATTCAATGTTTGTTAAGTCAAAGACTGTTTAATTCAAACTGTTTAATTCAAGTTGGAAATCCAATGTTATTTCAAAATAATGATCACTTCTTCATATGATGAATCAAACGGTGAAAGTGAATTAATATGTCAGACTGAACTCGATCAGTTTTGTTAGAAGTTAGAACACAGTTTTAATCAGTTGTTTTATGAAGCTGGCTCCAGTCTAATCTGTTTCTCTGTCTTCATTCTAAACAACTTCTTCTCTGTTCTAAAAACTGATCTTCTCCTATCCGAGTGACCTTCATCCACTGGTTTGTTTGGACCAATCAGAGAAGAACAACAAGTCACTGATCACAGATCCTTCCTTAAAGTTCTAAGCTTTTGCTGGAACTGACGGAGTTTGCTGAGGACCTCAATTCCATGATGAGGTTCCCCAAAGAGCTGAATGAACACCAGTCACACGCTAAGGACTCGTCATTCAGTTAAAAGATTTATAACATGCCTGTTATAAATCAATTTCCAGCTGTGAAAAGCTTCACTTTATTGACATTCCTTTAAGGAACGTCTTATCTTGAACAACACCACCAGGAGCTGCCGTTACTTTCGGTTCGAGTCAAGGCGCACGTCTGGAGACGCTGAGAATGGTAAACGAACTGACCAAACTGGACCGAGGGAGACTGACCATCTTCACGAGGTAACAAGTCGTCAAATGCTTTGCCAAGGGTACCAACGTGTAGCCGAGTTCAGCCGGAGAGCTGCCATGCTTCTGGTTAAACACATCAAGATAACTCCCTGACTCTTAACTTTTCTTCCTCCATTTTCTCCTCCTAAACCTTTATCTTCCTAAGCCAGAAACTAAGTTAATGTACCTACAGAAATGAGTAAAATATCATCCTTCACTGTTCTGTTGTTCCTATATTTCATCTGTGCTGAAGTTAATTATAGGAAAAATAATCAACCAATCATGTACAAATGTGTGATGTAATTTACAATTATGTTAAATAAATGGTCCAGTCCTGCTGTGCCAACATAAGTTTAACGTTTCCTGTGAATTACATCTGGTCAAGGTATAGAATTATTGGTATTGAACTGAAAAAGAGAGAACCCGTTTAATTAATGATGTATTTTTATCTCAGTCTAAACCCTGCCAATTTATACATCTAAAATATAGGTAAGTCAGTAAACTGACCCCGTCCTATATTACTACACCTTCTTGTAGTTTTATTTCAAGAAGTGTGCAGGGTATGTTTGCAGAAACTAACTGAGTCTGACCGGAACCGAGAGCTTTTCCTTACTAGCTCGCGTTGCTGTTCTGCAGAGCTTGTGTAAGTAAAATCTATTAGCTACATATAAGTGTGTTGTTAAAATAACTAGGTTTAAGAGTTTAGAAGATTGTGGGATTCATTGTTGCAGGGTACAACTGCACAAATGGAACCGAGTTGGACGGAACAGAGCCAGAGTAGAACTAAGAGCTGTTGCTGTGTGTTCAGGAGAGCCTGGTAAGTAAACTTTAGTAGATACAGTACTGTATGTATGTTGTTAAAATGACATAGGTTTAAGAGCGTAGAACATCACAAGAGTTTAGGAAGGGTTTCTAAAGGTTTAAAATATATATATAAATACTTAAATAATTATAACATTGATACTTTGCATATTTTCTCTAGGTGTGGGGGTGTGTTTGTGTCTGGAACGTAACTCACACAATATACAAGTGACTACTACTGCTGTTTTAAAACATACCCAATCCTAAAAAAACGGTCTTGTTTGTGTAGAGGCTATTGGATGGATGGATGGATGTATGTACCTGTATGTACATGTATGTATGTATGTATGTATGTATGTATGTATGTATGTATGTATGTATGTATGTATGTATGTATGTATGTATGTATGTATGTATGTATGTATGTATGTATGTATGTATGTATGTATGTATGTATGTATGTATGTATGTATGTATGTATGTATGTATGTATGTATGTATGTATGTATGTATGTATGTATGTATGTATGTATGTATGTATGTATGTATGTATGTATGTATGTATGTATGTATGTATGTATGTATGTATGTATGTATGTATGTATGTATGTATGTATGTATGTATGTATGTATGTATGTATGTATGTATGTATGTATGTATGTATGTATGTATGTATGTATGTATGTATGTATGTATGTATGTATGTATGTATGTATGTATGTATGTATGTATGTATGTATGTATGTATGTATGTATGTATGTATGTATGTATGTATGTATGTATGTATGTATGTATGTATGTATGTATGTATGTATGTATGTATGTATGTATGTATGTATGTATGTATGTATGTATGTATGTATGTATGTATGTATGTATGTATGTATGTATGTATGTATGTATGTATGTATGTATGTATGTATGTATGTATGTATGTATGTATGTATGTATGTATGGATGGATGGATGGATGGATGGATGGATGGATGGATGGATGGATGGATGGATGGATGGATGGATGGATACTTTATTAATTTCACAGGGACATTTGATGATTCCAGTAGCATGTTCTAATTGTACAGAAAAAACACACATGATATAATCAAAAAAGAAGCAGAATACTGTACACACATTTAGATAAAGAAAATATGCACATCCACAAAGTGGTAGGGAGTACTACATTCATGATTAACCTATACAGTATATATGTATACATACATACACATCTAAGCATGCATACACATATACATGTTTATACGTATGCATGTGTACATGTATGTATATATATATATATATATATATATATATATATATACAGGTAGTCCCCGATTTACGAGCGCTCTGATCTGCGAGGTTCCAGACTTACGAGCTGCGAATTTTTGGAAAAAACGAAAAAAATACTGAGTTTTCATGTGTTTTTTCACCACAGTTAGTTAGTTAAGCATATGGACACACGTTTCCGATCATTTTTATGCACTCATAAGCAGTTTTTGGATGAAAATAGAGTGTTTTTAGTCGCGCTAGCGAAAACCGTTCCAATTTACGAGCGAAATTCCGGATTTACGAGAGAAATGGCGGCCGTTCCAAATTACGAGATTTCCGGTTTACGAGCGCCTCGTTGTAACGGATCTCGCTCGTAAATCGGGGACTACCTGTATATGGTAAATGGAGCTTACTTATATAGCACCTTCCATTCTACTATGAGGGGCCCCAAAGCGCTTCACTGTACCAACCATCCACCCATTCATACACACATTCATACACCAGTAGCGGTATTCTGCATTGCAAGGCGTTGCCTGTCCTACCGGGAGCAACTCAGGGTTAAGTGTCTTGCCCAGGGACACAATTAGGTATGCAGTGACCGGGGATCAAACCCGAGACCTTCTGGTCCTGAGCCGGCTGCCCTGCCTCTACCATCTCGGCCCCAAAATATATATATATATATTTTTATTTTTTTATTATTATTTATTTTATTTATTTTTTCCCTAGTTGCCCAGGTCCCAGGAGAAATTTTGAATAGGCTTAAATAGGCGAGTCATCAGTCCTCCTCAGAGTTGCAGCAGGTGTGATGAGTTGAGTGATTGGCTGTGGAAGTAAAGTGACAAACAGACAGAAAACCCAGGAATCCCACATGTAGCCTCAAAACTAACATAAACTAGGATTTATTCAAAGCATGCAACAAAAA
>JBBPBX010009526.1:13540-32358 GCA_038048925.1 Garcialebias charrua | reverse complement strand
TGGGGCCATCCAGTGTTCCTCCAAATTTGCTGCCAGCAGGACAATGGATGCCAGCTTGGGTATGGAGAGTTTTAGCGTACATGACTCTGACTGGATAGCCAATCGAAAATTCAAGTATTTAATCTCCTTTTCTAGGAATGTTATTTGCAATTTCAACTTTCATTTCATTTTCACAAATGAATGGGGTTGTTTTTTCCAGCATACTGTATCTGAAGCCAGACTACTTTCATGGAAATGTGACTGTAATTTAGGAAAGCTTTAATATATATATTTTTAAATATTAGGTTGATTTATCTGCCTTTGTTTGGAATTGTTGTGGTTTTGTACTTTTTTCAAAGCTGAGCTAAGAAAAATCTCACCATCATCAGATCATATTATGGGCATTTAATAAGTTAAATGTAAGCCAAATCCAATTTGGTTTGCAACAGGGTGGGGAAAAAAGGCATGAAATTGTTGGAAGTTGAAGAGCTTTGTTTACTTGAAAGGCTTTCTTCTCTTCCTAGTCGGGAATTCCAGAGGTGATCTTAATCTCTTTATTATCTTTGAAGTCGTTTCACCTATCGGACCATGTGAATAAACCTAATTTGAGAAAAATAGCTAAATATTAAGTTCTGGCTGTGACTGATAAAAAACATGACTTTTTTTCCCCCCCACTTCGCTGTGTTTCTTTCTCCATTTTGAGGACAAATAGGCTCCTTTTAAGCAACCAAAGACCAAAAACCTTTAATCATAAGGCAAGGTGACCGCACATTCTCGTTATCAGGCTTGTTCAGCATGTTCATGCAAGCACACCAACAGACATGTACATTACAGACTTGCCCCACACACAGCATCTATTGTACATACATGCATGTCTTCGAACACACATCCTCCACTAAGCTTTCTTGTTTTTCTTTTTGGACACAATTTGAATTGGTGCTTATATATAACTATTTTCTTTCATTCAACTTTATTTATACAGGCTAGTCTCATTGAGCCACAAGGACTCATTTACAAGAGGGACCTGTTCCAGGAAGAACATATAAAGAACAGACAACAATAACAGTAAACAACGACAGCAATAAACTACAGTTAAAATGCAGTTAAAATAAAAGTAGTGTATCATGGTGCCGTAAAACAGGATGAAATACTAAAACAAGAACACTTTGATTTTTCTATTGACATTATAAACTGTTTGAAATCCCTTAACGAAATTAAGGTGGCCAACTTCAGTTGCTGTTGCAAGATGTTCTAGGTTGCAGGAGCCGAGTAGGAAAATACCTTTTTGCCAAGTTCAGTCCACGCTGAGGGAACACTGCAGGTAATGATGACCTGAGAGCACATGTTTTAACTGCACTGATGGCATGACATGTGAGAGGAGATATAAAGAGGCAGCAGACCACGGAGCAATTTATACATGAAAATGAACCACTGGGAGAGCCTACGTATAGATAATGATGATCAAATGACCAAGGACTACAGAGTGCAGTGATCGATATGGTAGTTACAATCAGTTATGTATGAAATGTGCCATGGTAGAAAGCATCTAACATCTGCAAGCAGCTAGCAGGGGCATTCATGTACATACGGTCACCATAGTCAATGGCCGGTATGAAGGTAGTGGTTACAAGGTATTTTCTAGCATTCAGGGTTAAGAAGAGCTTTTTCTGAAAAAGAACCCCAGTTTTAATTGCAATTTCTTTATCAAGTTTTCAATATGTGGTTTAAAATATATATATACATATATGGGGCCGAGATGGTGTAGAGGCAGAGCAGCCGGCTCAGGACCGGAAGGTCTCAGGTTCGATCCCCGGTCACGGCATACCTTGTTGTGTCCCTGGGCAAGACACTTAACCCCGAGTTGCTCCCGGTAGGACTGGTTGGCACCTTGCATGGCAATCTACCGCTACCGGTGTATGAATGTGTGTATGAATGGGTGGATGGTTGGTATTGTGAAGCGCTTTGGGGCCCCTCAAAGGGGGCTGGAAAGCGCTATATAAGTAAGCTCCATTTACCATTGAAAACAGAAATGTACATCAACCAAAATTCCCAAATTTGTAAGACTCTATAAATTCAATAGGAACACTATGCATGGATGTGATAGGACGAAGAGTTGCTGGGACCAACTTTCTGTTGGAAAACAACATCCCTTTGGTTTTGTCAGCATTTAAGACCAGCTTTAGGTGGAATAAGTCTGACTGATGTCAAATCAAGACTGTAGACGCTGGAAAACCTTGGCACCAATTATTTATCCATCCATCCATTTTCTTCCGCTTATCCGGGGTCGGGTCGCGGGGGTAGCAGCCTAAGTAGGGAGGCCCAGACTTCCCTCTCCCCAGCCACTTGGAGCAGCTCCTCTGGGGGAATCCCAAGGCGTTCCCAGGCCAGCCGAGAAACATAGTCCCTCCAGCGTATCCTGGGTCTTCCTCTGGGTCTCCTCCCGGTGGGACATGCCCGGAACACCTCACCAGGGAGGCGTCCAGGAGGCATCCTAACCAGATGCCCGAGCCACCTCAACTGGCTCCTCTCGATGTGGAGAAGCAGCGGCTCTACTCCGAGTCCCTCCCGGATGACTGAGCTTCTCACCCTATCTCTAAGGGAGAGTCCAGCCACCCTGCGGAGAAAACTCATTTCAGCCGCTTGTATCCGAGATCTTGTTCTTTCGGTCATAACCCAAAGCTCATGACCATAGATGAGGGTGGGAACGTAGATCGATCGGTAAATTGAGAGCTTTGCCTTTTGACTCAGCTCTCTCTTCACCACGACAGACCGGTACAGCGCCCGCTTCACTGCGGACGCTGCACCTATCCGCCTATCGATCTCACGCTCCAGTTTTCCCTCATTCGTGAACAAGATCCCGAGATACTTAAACTCCTCCACTTGGGGCAGGACCTCCTCCCCGACCCGGAGAGGGCATGCTACCCTTTTCCGGCTCAAGACCATGGCCTCGGATTTGGAGGAACTGATCCTCATCCCGGCCGCATCACATTCAGCTGCAAACCGCTCCAGCGAAAGCTGTAGATCACGAGCTGATGAAGCCAATAGGACCACATCATCTGCAAAAAACAGAGAAGCGATTCTAAGGCCACCAAAACGGATCCTCTCAACACCTTGGCTGCGCCTAGAAATTCTGTCCATAAAAGTTATAAACAGAATCGGTGACAAAGGGCAACCTTGGCGGAGTCCAACTCTCACCGGAAACGAGCCTGACTTACTGCCGGCAATGCGGACCAAGCTCTGACACCGGTCGTACAGGGACCTAACAGCCCATATCAATGGGCCTGGTACCCCATACTCCCGGAGTACCCCCCACAGAACCCCCCGAGGGACGCGGTCGAATGCCTTTTCCAAGTCTACAAAGCACATGTAAACTGGTTGGGCAAACTCCCACGCACCCTCCAGGACCCTGTTGAGGGTGTAGAGCTGGTCTAGTGTTCCACGACCAGGACGAAAACCACACTGCTCCTCCTGAATCCGAGGTTCGACTATCCGACGGACCCTCCTCTCCAGAACCCCTGAATAGACCTTACCAGGGAGGCTTAAGAGTGTGATCCCTCTATAGTTGGAACACACCCTACGGTCCCCCTTTTTGAATAGGGGAACCACCACCCCAGTCTGCCAATCCAAGGGAACTGCCCCCGATGTCCACGCGATATTGCAGAGTCGCGTAAGCCAACACAACCCCACAACATCCAGAGCCCTAAGGAACTCAGGACGAATCTCATCCACCCCCGGAGCCTTGCCACCGCGGAGCTTTTTAACCACCTCGGCGACCTCAGCACCAGTTAGTTGCTAATTAATTACACCTCGGCGACCTCAGCACCAATTAGTTGCTAATTAATTATTCTACAGGTCAGACAATCAAAAAGGCTTTTATTAACACTGTAACCAATAAGATTTCAGCAAAAATGTCTTGAAGGAATGCGTAAGAACATTGACGACTAATATGCAAAGGTTAAAACAAAGATGTTGCGGGATCTGTGAGAGCTCTGAGTATGTTAGCGATGTCTCGCAGTTACTGCCACACTAAACTTTGGCTCAATATCAATAAAAGTGATTGAGCAGTAACAATGTTTTTGTTTTCCAAGTTTGATTTGCTGTGGTGGTCATTTTGCGACTGGTTGACTCCAACAGTTAATCAGTTGTAGATGAACACTGAATGATTACCTTCTGATAGTTTCCAAATATCTTTTCATCAGTTAATGAGATATTTCCGAAAAGGAAAATACTGACTCCAGCAGTTAATGTCAAAGAGTTTGTTCATTAAGCAGTACTCAAAGTATGTGTTGGGAATTATTTAACTCTTACCACACCAAATTGCACTCACTCCGCGGCAGACAGTGATTATTTAAAAATAATATATTGCTTTGCATCTGTTAATTGTCAGTGCCTTGTCCCAGGGTATCTGTTCATGATTGAGTACTACTTTGTGTAAATATCCCACACGCTGCTACACTGTGCAGCTAGGACTGGACACTTAAATGTGGTTCTGAAGTAGCTTTTGGATGAATTTGATATCCAGCATTTTAAATAACAGAGATATTTATGACCTCTGGCAACTTTGATACAGACAATTAAAGCAAACAGTTGTTTCACACTTATAAAGTCAGTTATTTTTTTTACAAAGTTCTTTTAGGTGTTTTTACAAAAATGGTTCATATATTTAATTTATAGACAATTGAACATAATGGGACACATTTAATATTCAAGTAACTGTAGTTAAAAATGATAAAAAAAAATTCTACTAAATTAAGTGAAACAGTGTGACAGAATTAGTTACAACTGTTTTCTTCGTTAGGCCATTCACTCGTCTGGGCTCACCACAACAAGTTATTTTCCTCAATCTCACTCTGTCCTCCCTCCAACTACCTCCATGTCTTCTCTAACTGCATCTATATATCTCCTCTATGTCTTTTTCCTGGCAGCTGCATTTACAACATCCTTCTACCAATATACCCACTGTCCCTCCTAACATGTCCAAACCATCTCAGTCTGACCTCTCTAATCTCACAGTTGTTCAACCTGTGCTTTTCCTCTGATGATCTTATTGGTAATCTTATCCATTCTTGTCACTCCTACGGAGAACCTCAACATCTTCATTTCTGCCACTTCCAGTTCTTTCTCCTCTCTTTTTTTGGTCTGTGCCACTGTCTCCAGACCATACAACTTAGCTAGTCTCACTACTGTCTTGTAAACGTTCACCTTTGACCTTTGCCACCACCATTTTTTCCACAAATCTCTCCTGAAACTTTTCTCCATCCACTCCATCCTTTCTGGACTCTCCTCTTCACCTCTTTACCACACTCCCATTTTCCTGGACAGTGGACCCCAAAGCACTTGAAGTCCTGCACCTTTGTGACCTCTGATCCTTGTAGCCTCACTGCTCCACCTTCCTCCCTCTCATTTACACATATGGTCTGTCTTGCTATTGCTGACTTTTCATTCCTTTTCTTTACTGTAATTTGTTACAGCCATAATCTTATATGTTCTCTTTTTAGTAAGCTGTAGTTATGCGTCTATATACCGGGTAACTGTAAAAAATAGGCTTGTTGTTACATTGGGGCAGCTGTGGCTGAGTGGTTAGAGCAGTTGTTCTCCAATGCAAGAGTTGGGGGTTCGAATCCACCAGCAGTCACATGCCGAAGTGTCCCTGGGGAAGACGCTGAACCCCTCATTTCCTCCGATGTGCGTCTCATTGGTGTATGAATGTGATAAAGCCCTGGTTAGTCTCTTTATAATGATTTGTTCAATTAGCTTTGTAGAGATCTAGTAGAGTGTTGTATGAATGCGTACAGATTGTGTTGTAAAGTGCTTTGAGTGTCTTGATAAGATAGAAAAGTGCTATACAAGTACAATCCATTTACATTCGTATAACATAAAACAGCTCTCACAGTCTCTCGCTTTGTTTTGCTCTATATATCCTACTATCACATAAGCAAAGCAACTGTGATGGCAGCAAGAGCAGTAGAGCAGAACTTGAAATTGAGTCTTGTGGAACTGACTACCATCACGCTATCCCTTTGTAGGGTGACATTAATGGTGACCTCTTCCATACCTGTATTGTTTCCTTCTATTCACCACATTTTCCCATAAGACACGGTCCACCCACCTCCATATGGCACTCAACACAGTACACTTCCTCTGAGATGTTAAAGAGCTCTCAGTTTGCAATTCTGAGACAAAAATCTTAAGCTTGCATGCATCTATGAGGTGAAAGTGTAGTCAAACTTTTTCAGTACATACACTTTAAGTAAAAAGTAAATAAGAAATCCATGCATAATAAAGTGAACTCAATTAGTTTTGTTTTGTTCTAATTTCAAGTACTGTTTATTTTCAAATGATATTTCAAAAAACATTCCAAAAATAATGGTCTAGTTTGAGAATACATACTATTATCTATTTCTTCAGACTGACTAATTAGTATTGGTGTAACGGTACACGTGGGTGTACCGAACCGTTTCGGTACGGCACGTTCGGTTCAGTCTACCTGCGTACCGTTTCAGTTATTTTTTCACACATTAAATTTTATTAACGGGAGATTAAGTGCAGCGGAACTAACATTCCTATGCGTGTTTCAGCACAGCACTATTATCTTGCAGCACACGTAGCATTAAGCTAGATTCATACTCGACGCGTCGCGCAGAGCGCGAGGGTGCGCGCTCCAAAAGTGACGCAATTTCACAGTCCCCGCCCCTGCCCGTTGGCTCCGCGCGTGGGATTAGCGCGTGTCGTGCGCCTCTGAATTTTTGAAACTCAGCAAGCCTTTGCGCACGCCATGGGCGCTACGATTTGATTGACAGGTCCCCACCGACAGCCTTCACCCTCTTAACGCCGGAGCCTGCAGCTGTTTGCGCCGCTGTGGTCGTGGAGATGGCGTCGCGACGCATGGAGGAATGTTTTGTGACACAAATGTATTAAATTCTCCTTCATTCCTGATCTGGAGTCGGACTTTTCTTTTGTTTTTTTCGCCAAAAGTCACGTGATCGCTTTCTTCTCCGCTGACTCCATGCATTCAGCACGCGAGCGGAAAAACTATTTGTTTTTGTTGTGTGATTTCAAACAGTTCTTCTTCTACGGCAGATTTCTTCTTCTACACCTTTCTTGCAACATATGCACAGGTTTTAGAGGGTACTGCCACCTGCTGGTCCCTAAAAGAACAGCACTTTGCCATGCCCCGCCGTGCGACAACTATAAACACAGAGGCGACACTGTAAACGCATTTCGCCGCACGGCACAGTGCACGCGCAACGCGCGCGCGCTCCAGCCTACGGACCAAAGCGCGAGTCTAACTCAGCCTTTAGCAGCCTAGCATCTTGTTGCGGTCTCCTGTTTGGGAACATTATGGCTTTCTTGTTAAAAGACGTGAACAAATGCAAAGCTGTGTGTCGACGTTGTTTCATAAAGATTGGATCTGCAGCAGCAACACGTCAAACTTGTTAACGCACTTCAAACAACATCATCCGAACGTGAACGTCTCTTCTACAAGCAAGAAAAGCAGCTTGTTGCAAAGACCAATAACAGCAGCATTTAAACAACCTTCATCAGGTAATTCAGATCGGTCCAGAGCAATAACTCAAGCTGTAACTCTGGATCTACGTCTGAATGTTGTTGATGCGCCAGCTTTAAAGTTCTTGAGCCTCGCTACAACATCCATCATGTCAACACTTCAGCCAAAAAGTTCAGCACTTTATGAAAAAGCTAAAACTGATGTTGTCAACAAGCCCTGAAGCTGATTAAAGCCCTGCCACATGATGACCGAGAGATTCAACTGCCTCATAACAGAAATGATGACAGTTCAAGAAGATGTGTTGTTATTTTATTATTATTATTATCTAATTAACTTTTTTTTTACTTAAAAGTATAATCTTATTTAACTCTTCTTTTTTATTTTTTATTTTTTTACCTACGGTATGTGTTTTATTTCCAGTCTGGGACAGAGATAGCAGCTGAGACTTCCTGATCAGAGATCACCTCCAGCCTGTGATGACTGAACTCTGAACTTTTCCAGGGACAGGTGGGAGCAGGTCCAAGAAGAGGTTGTGAGTAATGAGGCCAAATACAGCCACACTGCAAAATTAGAAAAGCTCTACCCCTTTATTCCTGCTACCTGTTGTTACGGAGATGATTTTCTCCACCACTGGAGCTATTCACTGCAACTAGATCTGTACTTTTGACAGAAAATGTGGACAAGTTGGTCTTTTTGGACAAGAACTTAAATCTTGACTATAGATTGTAAAGAGTCTGTTGCTGCTTATTGTTCTGGTTCTGACTGTTATTGTATTTATTAAGATTTGTATTACTGTATTGTTAGTGCATGTTCTTTATTGTAGAGTGCCTTTTATTTAAAATATCATCCACATGGGTCACTTTTATTTATTTTTATACAAACATGTTGTTTACTTGGCATATTTTCAAAATAAACATTTTGTAAGTCTTCATTGTGTGTTTTTTGTACCGAAAATTAACCAAACCGAGCTCTCCATGAAATTGAACTGAACCAAAATGTGATTTTAGCGTACCATTACACCCTTACTAATTAGGCCTCCATCAACTAGCTTTGACTAGTTCAGATATTAATCAGGTTTATATTTTACACCTAAGGGTCCAATTAGCCAAGACATTTCCCTTTGAATTCTACTTTTCTTCAAGCTGGAATGATTACCCTTCATTTTTTCCCCCCAACATTAATTTGAGGCAACATGTTTATTTTTTTTAAGTGTGGGTGGTCTCTAACCCACAACAGGTTAAAATTTAACACAGGCTGAATGTACTATATGTGCACCCTCACTAATGACTAACCTTTGTTAAATGCTTTTTGGGAAGCTGCACCTTAACCAGAGTGATTTTTTTAGATCCGTCAACAAGATCCTGTTTAATCATTTGACCACACTTACAAATTAGGTCAAATGTATAAAATTTAAAAAAATCAGGGTACAAATTATGTTTTGATTCATAGTCCACCAATTTTCAATAGTTTACGTCAACGTTTTGGGAAGGCCAATGCAGAAGCTAACATTAGCCTGCTTATCCATTCAGTAACCAGTTCTGATGTGTGTATTGGATTATAAAGTTCATATTCAATATTCCAGGTAAAAAAAAAAAATCCAACAAAGTTGTCAGGTCCTCTTGACTGTATCTTTTTGTTAAAATGTTTAGTCTTTCATCTAAAAATACTTCAACAGTCCGATGAGCCACCACAAATTCAGTCTTATAAATAGCACCTTCACATAGTGGGTCAACCAGTCCGATGTGCTAAGATGGTTTCTAGAGTCCACCCTCTCCCCCACCGACTCGTCTGAGGCAGCCATGGCCAAAGTGGTTCAAAACTATGTTAGAACACCCAACTGTATCTAAGTATAAACTGTTTAGTTACGTCCTGATGCATACTCAATAACCAAGGTAGAAAACATAGTTGTTAATTTGAGGTAAAGTACAAAAATAACTGGAATTAGTTCTATTATTTTCTTTATCCCTACCATGCTTGGGAGTTTGTATAGCATTTTTAACTGTAAAAACCCTAGTTTGACTAATTTAAACACACTTTTTGTTAGTGTGGTCAAATAGCTTAATGGTTCTCACTGTCTCAGTCAACTAAATAACGTTTTTTAAATACTTTTCTTCAACATGTATTTGATTTTTCCAATAAACTTGAATGTATTGTTTTAAAGCTGGCACATCTGTCTTGGTCAGTTATCAGTTCATGGCAGGCGTGAGTCTTTATTATTTCTAAGTGAAGGTTTGGGTATTTTCACACCTCCCTTTTCTTTATCTCTCTTTTGGGGTCACCACAGTGCCATCCTCCTCTATTTCACTCGGTCTGTACGGACGTAATTGCATGTTTGTTTTTGCAAAAGTGTTTAAAGGCGGATGCCCTTTCTAACGCAGCCCTTACCGTTCACCCAGGCTTGGGACCGATGCAAGAGATACACCGCCTTGTGCTCCTTAGTGGATGGTTTAATTGAGTAATCTCCGGATTTGAAGGATTTTAGAAATGGCTCCAAAAAACTTTTCAAACTCATGCAGCTCTTCAGAACATCAGGGAAGTCTAAGAAACTCAGTGAAACTCAAGTACAGGTGGTCCCCGAGTTACGACACAGTTCCGTTCCTACGCCCGTTCGTAACTCGGATTTTGTCGTAAGTCAGAAAATACGTCCAAACGGCACCTCATACGTGCAGTACTGTATTTTACCAAGCACTACCAAAAACCACATACATTTAGGAGCCATAATGAAGGAAAAAAAGAGTTAATAAACTACTGTTATGCTGGTGAATTCTTCCTCCGTCTGTTAGCATGTTAGCTCGTTGCACCTTCGAGCTCTGCAGCTTCCTGCTGCTTCATGCGGTCCACAGCGTTAGCTAGTTGCTCAGCTGTAGCCTCTCTGCCTTGTAAACCTCCGCTCCAAACAGGTAGCAAGAGTAATACCTGCTCCTATTTTCCTTTTTCGTGTTGACAACATTTTAAAAGTTTTATTGATGAGTTTGTCAGGGAGTGATGGTGCAGAGGTTAGCAAAGGTGGACCTGTGATCCGAAGATCGCTAGTTCAACTCCCGGTTGTATCCTGTACTTTTCCACGCGCCGTCCAACGGTCCAGAGTTTTACAGTAAGGTCTGTTAGCATATTAGCCCCTCCTAACCTCCTCTGCTCAGGTCTGCCTGTAAACAATGAGGTCTCCTGTAAGTTTCCGTAAGTCAAGCTACTCTCCCCCCTCCCTCCTGTAAGCCCTCTCCTTCCTGTAAGTTTACACTGAGTGCATCAGGCTACTCCCCCCTCCCTCCTGTAAATGCTGTGTTTCGGTACCGTATTTTTTGGTGTAAAGGCGCATAAACCGTGCAACTCGAACAATGCTTTTCAATGGAAGGGCGTTCGTAACGGTGAAACGTCGTAAGTCGAGGCCATCGTAACCCGAGGACTACCTGTCAGTGCTGGGCACCGCTAATTAAAAAATTAGTTCCACAATTTCTAAAACGCTTATTAATTTTTTTAGGTCCACAATTTCAAAAGCACAAATGTCTTATGAAAATTAGGGGAAGCTAATCTAATCCGCTATTTATATATTTCTATATTATATATATATATATATATTTATATATAGCCGGCAGCGTTATCAATATTTGCACTACACTGCCAACTGAAAAGTAACAAAAATGATCCTAAAAGGATGAAATTACAAAAATCAAAGGATTTATTTAATACTTTACGTACATATATTCTATTCGGCCACGAAATTAACAAAAAATAGAATGATCTTTTAATCCCTAAAACCACGTTTAAATCTCAAATACACGGGTGTGTCGCCACCGCATTTATACATAAAAGTAACCCAAATACATGAAACTAACGACTCGCCGTCGAATGGTCGACACAAAACACACAATAAAATCATCCGGCCACGTTAATTTGGCTTGAAACAGCGGGGTTCTCTACGGATTTATCCATTAGTAACCCAGCACTACCAACAGGCAGACACAGAGTTAGCGTCTATAGGTAGTCAACAGATTTAATGAAAAGTAACTAAAATACATAAAAATAACGACTCACCGTCAAATGGTCGACACAAAACCCTCAATAAACTCCTCCGGCCGCGTTAATTTGGCTTGAAACAGCGGGGTTCTCTACGGATTTATCCAAGTACCCAGCACAAACAGTAGCCACAGAATTAGCCCCCGAGTTCACCTCTGAGTGACCCGGAAGATGTCAAGATGGAATAGTCCATTTTTAGTAGGGGGATAAAGAAATCGACCGTTTTTTTATTGCGTATTTAATGATCGTTTTCATCGTAACTATAATTATTTTTATGTTAAATGTACATTAACAAGCAGGATCAATGTTAGTGATGTAGGTGACTGCACGGGGCGAGGCGGGGCCGGGGCCACTGCTGAAATGGGACCCCCAGGCATTTACCTACATGGTAGATCCGAGTCTGTTCTCAGCTCTGCCCCCCTCCCCCTCACACCCTTCCTCCTCTCTGCTGTTTACGGTGGGGAAAAAGGTAAAACAAGCAGCATAAGAGCTTGTAAATAAGTTTATTGGTTTTTACTGATAGATAATTAGTTATTAGCGGTACTGCATTTTAAATAAAAATAGCACAAATCCGCTTATGAATTATAAAAGTTAGTCAATTCACAAAAACGCTGACAAAAAGTTTAGGTCCACTGTAAGCGGATTAGCGCTTTAGCGCTACCTAGCGTTCATATGCCCACCACTGCTACCTGTATTTGTCAGTCCAGTGCTTGTTGTCAAATTACATTATTGTCAAGAATGTGATAAACTATTGGCTGTAGACAATTAGAATCACTAATGAGAAGTTCATATTGCATGGCCTTGTCCAGTTGAAATCCATTCTAAATCTGCCGTGACTACACATGGAAAGGTGTATCTAAATGTAATATTTGAGCCTGTAGGCCTAGTTTTTGATGAATGTATATGCAATCTTTGATGAGTGCTGTATAATCATCCCACTGTGAAAAAAGTATGGTTAAATTAAAATGAGAAAAAGTAAAAAAAAATATGACATTCATGTTCATCTGACCACAACTGAAGCTTCAAACATTTTACGAGAACAGTCAAAAGATTGACTCGTTAATAGTTGGAGGAGGTAATATGTTGTTCCCAAGGCTTAATTTGTAAACTGATTGGTGCCGGAATACAAATAGCTGGCGGGCCGGCAGGTGGGACATCCTGGGGCGTCCTGGGAGACGTGCATGCTCACAAGAGAAGAACCTGCCAAGTTGCTTGACATAAAATCTATTTTGTTAGCAACAAATAGAGTCTTACCATTTATTAAACCTTACTTCTGTATTAACAAAAAATAAATTAAAAAAAGTGCTTTGACAAACTTGACCTGACTGAACATTGTTGGATTTTATACCTGGATTATTGAGCATAAACTTTGGTGTTTGGCAAACTCATCTTTTTTTGGGGGGCTGATCCCTTCTTCACAGGTCGCCACATCGAACTAAGACGCACAAAAACTTGGAAATTATTTTTATGCCAGATGCCCTTCCTGACGCTACCACAGACCACCGAGCTACCATAGCCCTCTGTGTGGAGCAGAGAGCTGCTGTCTAAGGTACCCGGGGGAGCAGATGGTGGGGGTTAAGGGCCTTGCTCAAGGGCCCAGAGTGGGGCAAATGAGGGTGGAGGCAGGTGTGAGTGCTTCACCAATCCCACCCACATTTTGATGTTGACGGTACCGGGAGTTGAACTAGCGATCTTCGGATCACAGGTCCACCTTCTCTAACCTCTGCACCATCACTCCCTGACAAACTCATCAATAAAACTTTTAAAATTTTGTCAACACGAAAAAGGAAAAGAGGAGCAGGTATTACTCTTGCTTTGAGTTGATACTCTTTGCGTGCTGTGACTGAGAAGCGTCCAGAGCGTCATAAAAACAGCAGCTTAGGAGGCGTCTGATTTATTTATTTATCATCTCAGCAGCAGAGGGGAGTGATACCGAAGCACGGCTCCCCAAACAACATCGTCACTGCTCTTTAAAGGGCAGAGATTTTCTTTTATGGTAGAGGCAAAAATGCTTCACTGGTAAAACCAGTGCTTAACTTGAGCCGGATCCTGTCGGAACAAGATCCGGGATCTGTCTTCTTTTGACAGAGTATGTTCCTGCAAATGTTTGCTTGAACATATTGGCAACTAATTCGACTAAACTACAGTTTAATAATAACATTATGAACATATATGTCTGCCTTGAATTAATTAAAACTTATATTGGTTATGTAAAGTGAAAATAATTACATAAACACTAATTTTTAACACAGACAACACAACACAACTTCTTAATATCACATGATCATCTGCCCCTTCAAGAGAAAAATAAAGGGGTAGAAGATTAAATGAAACTTGACCTTGGTTCTTGGGCTTTTGAAGATCTGATTCAACAGCTGCATCATGAATGCACTTAAAATTATTTTAAATAGGTGAAGAAATATGCTGAGTTACCAAAAAAAAAAAAAAAGTTAAAAATAAAACCATTTTGAGTACACATTTTATGTGTTATAAGGATTTTCCAAAACACATGCAAAGTTATGTGCACAGAATACAATAACAATAATAATAATAATAATAATAATAATGAATTTAATTTATAACACATTTTTCATTAATAAAAATCTGAAAGTGCTAATATGTATAATAATACAATGAGTTACTACGGTCACATATCTTTGTAACTTTTTGTTCCTCCTACTTCAAACATGCACAAACACAGTCAGTTGCATTTGCATTTCAGCTAATCCCAGATGTATAATCAATGTGGAAATACTTGGTATCAGCGGTATGGCAGCACACTGCAGCACAGCTAGCATAGCAATGAGCATTCAGCAAATCAAGCATTAGCAATGGGAACCCCTTTATATAAAAGAGGGAACGGTCAATACTAGTTATTGACAAGTCCATGAAGCAAGTACTTCAAAATCTATTCCCTTTTCTCCTGTTTGCTTTTAACCAAGCCTGCAGGGAAACAAGTCCACTATGTGTTAAACTGGTATTCTTGAATGCTAATGATATATTTTGATGGAGGGAACTTTTTTGTTCTATATAAAGGAACTTGACAATCTTATGATGGATTGGTCCATAGAGGGATCTCTGGAACGTTGGACCTTGGGCAAGTTGATTGAAGAGAGAAAGGAGCATGAGTGTGAACCTAAAGTTTGAACACATAATTAATAAACAGTGTGTTGTGTATATTTGTTAACTGAAAAGAGGTGTAATGGTGCATGTATCCTCGCCAAACCACCATGGCAAAGGCGTGATGGAAGGGTACAGGAAACCAGATGAAGAACATGTTACAAGTGATGAACACTCGAAGAAAGCTTTTTTTTTCAAAATAATGCAAAAATCCAGATTTTAAAAGTAATAATGGATTTTTAGCCTTTTTTTGGTAAAATCGTAAAACAATGATCTGTTATTCAGACTACCATGATAGAATGGGGGTAGAGGATTGTACTGTCATACTCCACACAGAGGCAAAGCAGAAATGACTGGTATAGATGAGTTTCAAGAGTAGTCTGTTTGAAATGACCTGTGCAATGGATTATTGGAGATTGTTGAAAGCTGCATATTACAATCCAAGTGGATCATTAATTGGATTCTGTATGGAAAGGCAAAAAGGTGAAATGCACTTTCTAACAAAACACTATTAAATATAGTATTTGTGTATTAAGCAGGGGGACTTGCAGGTAAGAATGTAGGTGTTTAACTTTCTCATTTTGTTGTTTCATATTCAGATGTTAACTAGTTCTGGAATTGTGTTGTTTTGCAATTTTAGGCCTGTTACGACTCAAAGGCACGTAGCATATAGAATGGACACCAGACAAAAGGAAGGTTTAAAAAAACAGATTTATTTTTGTTTAACTCCTGGAGGCTGCGGGCGTGGTTCAGCAGCTAGCTCCTTTCTGGGGAGAAAGACAACTAAAAACAGGAGTTCACCTTCAGTTTCCCCCGTGTCCCAAACAAAAACAAAGTGCAAATAAAAGTTGGACCTGGTGAGCCGGCCAAAAGAACAAAACAACACTGAAAGGGGGCCAACCCCTATAGGGTCGTCGAAGCCCCTCCCAGCATCGGACTACTTGTTTAAACACCCAGCTCTAAAAGGTATCAGTAGGCGAAAACTGGACTACCGATCACACCAGGTCAAAATCTACTTAAAAACAACTATCAGAGCACATCTAAAAATTACTAAGCCCTCCATGGGCAAGCCAAGCTCAAGCTCATAGGTTCACTAGAGCCTGAAAGAGCACACACCTGCTCAAAGCAGCTAACTCCCTCAGGAGTGACACCCAAGTGGCGAGGGGTGGACGGAGAAGCACAAACCTCCACACATCCACACCCCTACAGCAGATCATTGCACCCAGCCTATTTATAGGCAGGCTCAATAGAGTGCACTAATCAAGGCTGATCTAAATCAGGCTATAAAAAGGTGTATTTAGCAGTGCAGCCAGGTTGGCAGCCAACATAAACAAAACATATGGGGCTTAAAATAATAATGTGCCCTGGCACATAACAAGGCTGGATTGGATGAAACAAATACCTTTTTTAGTTTGTTTAATTGCCTTTTGTACTGTTTTAGTAACATATCATGTATTTCAGCTTTAAAATTATTTTTATGTTTGTTTGTTTGACATAATCTGTAGGGCACTGTTTAATTTGTGTTTTAAATAATTAAAACAGTTGAGTAAAGGCTCCAGTATAGCTCTGTGTATGTCGGTACGCGTGTCCGTATGCGCATGCTGTACGCAGGCAGTTCACCCGTACACCCCAATGTACGTTCTCGTGTACATTCTCACATTTTCGCACCAAATTTTTGACGTCATTAGAGCAGCTGCAGCGCAGAGCGTTTAACTACGGGACAAATTGAGGTCGCTGATTGGTCATTTGCTGACACGCCTACTGCGTTGATTAACAGGTCGTGGTGGGAAAAGGCTTGAGCTGGCAGCTGCAGTCGCAGCGGTGTTCTGTGTTTATATGTTAATAAAAAGTTCTTAAAAAAAAAGGAAAAAAAGGGGAGCGCTGTTCCTGCAGCCCACACATCAGACCAGCACACCAGGAAATCTCTAGACCCTCCCGCAGCCAAGCTGGACCCGAGTTTAATTCGCTCGTGACAAATTTGTTCATTTTTCATAATTTCAGTCATGGAGTCAAAGGAGGAGGAAGCAATCAACTTGCATTTTGGCAAAACAAAAACAAAATAAAAGGCCAGATCAGGGATGAAGAAGGGGAATTTAATACATTTGTGTCACATACAAAACAGTCTGGCGCCGGTCAGTTTATTGTGCGACAACGCATTTGCGTATGCTGTCGTAAAATTTGAGCTTTGCGCGTACATGCCCTGCGGGGATACACTTGTACCTCTGGGTAGTACGTGCATACAGCTGCATATGGACGTACGCAGAGCTATACGGGAGCCTTAAGTCGCATTTGTTATGCGTCACCGCTGACAAGCCGGAAATGTGGGCCAGTGTTGTGCCAAAAATTGACTGGTTGGTTGCCAAATGGCGGCTGCGGGAGCGTCCATGGGAGGGGATTTCGCATGATTAACACTTAAAAACAATTATTTGTTTACTTGAAATTATATAAAAGGTGTGTCTCAGTCTAATATTTTCTTAATAAATGCACTTCAATGGTCAAGTTAGCTGGATTTCAAAAGCCAATATACAAAAACAGAAAGTGCAAAGGGTGACTCGCTGTGCATTTCTTCAAAATTTAACAAGATAAGCACCTAAAAATAATTTATTTGTCCGAAATTATAGTAAAAGTGAGTCTCATTTTAACTTTTTCTTAACAGGGGCTGGGCAGCCAACTCGGGACCCGAAGGTCCTGGGTTCAATCCCCGATCATTGCATATCTCGTGGTGTCTCTGAGCAAGACACTTAATCCCAAATTGCTCCCCAGGTGCTTACATAGCTGTCCGTTGCTCCACCTGGGTGTATCCCAGGTGCAATGGGTTAAATGCAGAGAGCCAATTTCATCTTTGTATGGGAACTTATAATGATGACAACACTAGCACTTTATTATTGTTATTATTATTATTATTTTCAAAAGTATTCACTGCCTCATTGCTCCGGGAGCGCGCAGAGGGAGGAAATCAGGAAGGAGGAACGCTGTGCATTTCTTCAAAATTTAACAAGATAAGCACCTAAAACGATTATTTGTTTGCTCGACATTGTAGCAAAGGTGTGTCTCAGTTGAACTATTACTTAATAAATGCACTTCACTGATCAAATTAGCTGAATTTCACCAAGGTGGTGCAAAGAAATGAAGCCAATATGACGGTTGCTCTAGGTGAACTCGATGATGGTGGCGGACTATGGCAAGCAGATTGTGTCATTAGAATAGAATAGAATAGAATATATCTTTATTGGCATCGTCATTGCACCGGGGCACAAAAACATTGCAATTGACGCACACCCGTCCTTGAGATAGGGGCGAGTGCGTGCAACCGCGGCAGTAATTAAACTGCGCTGCCACAATCTTAGATATGGAAAAAAAGGAAGGTTAATCAATGGTATTACAAAAATATCTATCACACTTTGTCTTACAGGACACTATATGATACATCAAAAAAACTCTACCAACGATAGCGGTAGCGATAGTTAGTTAGCAGCTGTTGTCCTTAGTAAACACGTATCAGGATAAATTTTATATCCAGCCTTTCCAAGGCTGTTTAGGGAAGTCAGATAGGGATAACATAAATATTTTTCACTTCAGGCACACAGTGTAATTTCTGCAGCCTTGAGTCCTGTTGGGTAACTCTGATCCAAATATGATCCAATTCGGGACTTTTTTCACTGATCCAAGCTATGACCCCTCAGATGTTGACCAGTTACAGCGTCCAGAGTCCCAAGCCGTGCGGGTGGTCTGCGACCCTCAGAGATCGTGTCCACCTTCCGGATTAGCTCGTAAACAGCTGATTTATGGAGGTCACGACGCGGATCAGACTTGGGTGTTCCGACATGGCATTAAGTCCTGCTGAAGTCTCCCTCATTTTTCGATAGGCCAGTGCTTCACAAACGCCAAAAAGCAAAGTGTCTGCCATCATAATCCAATTTATCCAAATTCTTCACCTCCTCCACAGAGCACAGAGAGAGACGTGTCACCATTTCTACGTTCCAGGAATCATGACGTATCCTCCCGGTCAGTCTGCGAGGGATGGGCCGGCTCCCCTGTGCCTTGCTGTTTTGTAGAAAAAAAATATTGTCAATAGAATTGATTGCCCATACAACCCAATCCATCTCAATTTGCGTTCGAGGTGCTTTCCTGAGGAGCTGCAGACAAGACAAGAAGCCGGGGCGTGGTGGGGGGGGAGGTCGGGTAGGGAAGGAGCGAA
>JBBPBX010009526.1:0-13445 GCA_038048925.1 Garcialebias charrua | reverse complement strand
TCAATTTTAACTATTACATGACACAGCGGCATACCATACAACTCGAGTGCCATCTAGTGGCTGAAAATGCTAGTGTTCAATATTTACAGTCAGAAAGAATGAAAACGGTCATATCTCGGCCAAAAATTTGTTTATAAATATGGGGGGAAATCCATAAATATGTCGCTTTAGTTTATAAGTCGCAGAGGATGCAGATTATACCACAAAAACGTAACTTATAGGCCAAAAAATATGGTACTGTAGCTCTAACGGTAACATTAAAAAAAACTGAAAAAAGTTTTTCAACCTTTTTTTATTAAAGGGGACCACAGATAGGTTTTTAAATTTTTTATGGTATGTCTGTGGGCTATCCAGACCATGTTCATTCAATTTAATACACAAAATAATTCTTAGATAATAAATTATACCCTTTCTAATTCTGCAATTTCTAACTTCCTTTCTGAACAGGCTGTTTATGATAATGAGCTCTCAAGACCACGCCCTTCAATAATCTGTTTACATTAACTCCGCCCTTTGTAACAGCCAGTATCTCTAATCTGTTGTTGTTTTAAAATTATCTATTTTTTATTACTCATTTGACTTACTGTTAGTGCTAGCTTAAGATAACTTACCGAAAGCCGTCTGCGCGCGCCAACATTTGCTGCTCCTTTTAGCATTAACCCACCCGAATCCGAGGCTAATGATAGCTCTTCCTCCTCCGCCCGCTTAGCTCCGCTTAGCTCCGCTTAGCTCCGCTCGTTGCATGCGGCGCTTTGGGAGCGATCCGTGGCAGCTGCTCCAAGTCCAGACACATACACAAAGTTCATCGAGTGTTTCCAGTTAATTTATCCGTATGAGGCAACCTCTGACCAGACAAACGGTCCTCAAAAGCCAGCAGCTCCCGGCCGCAGATCATGGTCCCTTCGCCGGCATGTCCAATCCCCGCCCGCTTTGCTCCGCTCGTTGCATGGTCAGGCAGCGGTGATCTACTCGTTTTATGTCTGACGGCTGCTCATTGGGAGCAATCGCTAATACGCTAAAAATTGAACAAAAACGTAAAAATAACAATTATACTTTATTTATAAAGCCATTTAAAACAACCACAGTTGCAACAAAGTGCTGTACACATGAAATTACGAACATTTAAACAAAAGATGAGATGAACAACCATCACGTCTTTGTGGGTTGAGCCGCACCAGGGGTTGCTAGGTGAGGGGCTGGATTCAGGTTTGGGGTGCGTTGTCCTTGCGCTTGTGACGTCACAAGCACCAGGATTTGAAAACGAAACATATCTCATCACAGAAAAATAAATATACTTAGAGTAAATATACCACTGGGTGCATTTTTTTGGCCCTAGGACTGTTTTTTTAAGAAGTACATAACCAAAGTTGAGTAAAAAACCCATTAAAAAGCCATCTTGGCTACAGCAAACTGGTTGGTCCACATAAGTTGCTTACTTGGTGGGTTAACTTCAGTGTGCTTTGGACTACTCTGACTGAGGAAGCCCTCTGGAGTGAGGGTGAAACGTTTCTGCTAAAAAGAAACTGTCCAGATGAACTGATTGAGAATGAGCGGATTTGATACCTGGACTATTGAGAATTAACTTTCTTGTCTTGAACCACTTTGGACATGTCTGCCTGCCTGGGAGGAGTCGACGAGGGACACGCCCCCAGAAACCATCTTGGCTACAGCAAACTGGTTGGTCCACATAAGTTGCTTACTTGGTGGGTTAACTTCAGTGTGCTTTGGACTACTCTGACTGAGGAAGCCCTCTGGAGTGAGGGTGAAACGTTTCTGCTAAAA
Source organism: Garcialebias charrua (assembly GCA_038048925.1). Taxonomy (NCBI): domain Eukaryota; kingdom Metazoa; phylum Chordata; class Actinopteri; order Cyprinodontiformes; family Rivulidae; genus Garcialebias; species Garcialebias charrua. The sequence goes on along the minus strand of JBBPBX010009526.1, from coordinate 11,663 downwards.
AGAAACTGTCCAGATGAACTGATTGAGAATGAGCGGATTTGATACCTGGACTATTGAGAATTAACTTTCTTGTCATTAAAAAGTGAATTTTGCATCTGTGGTCCCCTTTAACTCTTCAGCTTAGAAATCTTGAAAAGTTTTAGTGTATTAAGCTAACTACAAGTTTTCTTGTATGCGTTTTACTTTATTTTAATTAAGACCAAAGCATTTTTTATATTACATGTTTTCATTTCCAAAACATATCAAGTTAGACACATGGTCTAATAAATCTCTGGACAGCACAGATTTGGTCTGGATCTTCTTTCTTTTTTTGTGGACTTAAAATGACAATCAGTCTCTTTCAGACTTCTAAAATATCACCATATCCGTTTCAAACTAAGAGCTTAAAATATAACTTCTGAAATAAATAAATCTCAGCAGTTTTTTTCTTTCAAATGGTAAGCCAAATTCAAAACTCCAGTGACTACCGGTAGTTCTTTTTGGGAACACTGGTGCAATTGGTAGAGCTGTTGCCTCTCAGTGAGAGGGTTGCAGGACTGAATCTCAGCCTGGAAGATTTCTGTGTGGATGTTACATGTTCACCCTATAATTTCAGGGGTGAGTTTTCTCCAGGTACTACATTTGTTTTTTGTTTTTTAATCACAGACCAATAGCCTGCATGTTAGTTTAATTGGTTGTTACAACAGAAGTCGTCTCAGGGCACTGTACAAAAAACATTCACATACATAAAAAGCCAATTAGTAAAGATGTCGATCAAAGGAAGCCAGCAGATTGTGTTGAATCTTCACTTTGTATACTCCAGGTAAGTAGAGGTTTCTGTTAGTAGGTCAGCAGAAGACAGGCTCCCTTTCAGTCATGGTCTCTCGGTGCAACATATGCTATGGGAATTGCGCCCCCCACGCGATTACCTGAAGGAATACATTCACGCCTTTACGGCAAGGGCGTCAGCGTTGCGCCAGAGGTCCCTCCCTCTGGTTATTTAAGCCACTGACGCCCATCCATCTTTCTCTTTTTTGCCCTTCACCTCGCTTAACACCTGAACTTCATGGGACTTCTCTGTTGTCGCATCGCTCGATTGAGGTGAGCTTGCTCCCTACACTGAGCATACTGAGAAATTTTCCTGCGTACTGCTGGGCTGGCGAAAGCTAGTCCAGCGTTTTTCTACTTACCTCGAAGTTTTCTTCTCTTTCCGCAGCTGCTTCGCTCGACGGCGCTAACTGCGTCACAACCCCATGCTAACCATTAGCAGGCTAACCAGCGAAAGTAAGACGACGGAGAGGATGGCTTCGAACAAAAGGAAACTAGGAACAACTTTGACGCTTCTTGTCTCCGGACATGGCTCCCAAGAAGGGAAAACGGAGGACAAAGAAGAAGAAAACCAACAGGACAACGAGCCCACGCTTGCGCCTCTGCCCCAGCAGATGCGGCTACTCCCTCTTGGCAACGGACACCCACGAGGCCTGTCCTGTCTGCCTAGGGATTCTGCACGCGAGAAAAGCGCTGGAATTCCCCGAATTCTGCTCCCACTGCCGTCGAATGTCGGCGGTAGTAAGGAAACGCTGCACGGACGGATTGGCTAAATCCATGGCTAAGGCCGCGGCGCTGAAGGTCGCATGCCACACAAAGCTGCTCGCTCCCGAACCGGAGCTCGAGGACCTGGAATGAAGCAGGTCGAGTCGGAGAGGACAATGTGTCAGACTTCTGGTTGCTGTCGAGGACTCGATGCCCGAAGTGTCTGACAAAGACGTCGAATACGGTTACAGAGGAGAAAGTGTGGATTCCTCCCAGAACCTGGCGCAAATCCTACCGGAACCGGACTTGTCGGTCCCTGCTCTGTTTGACCTGTGCCATAGGGCGGCGGATGTCCTGCAGGTCACGTGGCCAGACCCCACGCCTCGCCAACAGACTACGAGGCTGGCGGGAAACTACTTATATGCGAAGCAGCCTACAACGACGCAAAAAATGCCAATTTTTCCGGACTTCCTCATGGAGCTCAAACGCTCCTGGGCGGAACCCGGAGCTCCCATCACGCTGCCACTATCCCAACTCCTTGATGTTGCGGGAATGGAGACAGCGGGCCTCGCCAGCGCACCCCTGATAGAGGAGACTCTGGCGGCTCACCTGGCCCCCTCAGCCACGGGAACGAAACCAACGTTACCCAGCAGGGCCTGCCGCGTTTCGGAAAAAAAAACTTGAGAAGTGCTACAGGGCTCAGGGCCTCGAGCTCACGCAATGAATGCATCAACCATGGTGTAGGCGTACCTGGCAGAAAAACTGCAATAAATCCAGGTAACAAAAAACGAGCAGGCCGCAACGGAGGCCAGGGAGGAGGCCCGCCGTGCCTCTGACCTCGTGCTCCGCATGATGGGGACAATAGCCATTTCCCAAGGCAAAGCAATGGCGGAAATAGTTGTCGCCCAGCGCCATCTTTGGCTAACATTGTCGGACCTCCCGGAAAACCAGAGGTCCACTTTCCTCCAGCACCCGATCGAGTCGACGGGACTCTTCGGGGGAGCCCTGGAACGCGTCCAGGCCAGGCTGGAACAAAGACGCAAACAGGCGGAAGCCCTCCGCGAGGGGTTGCCGAGGAAAAGCTTTGCACCCCCAAAGGAAGACATGCGTGGCCTCCCACGGAAGAGACCCGCTGGTGACAGTGAAACTTTCCAGTACCGGCCGAGGGCCTCTTCAGTGACCCCGTGTGGAACTCAGATTCGGGCCTGATGAAGCAGGACAAACTGATAATTTTACAGGTTTGCCCACCCATGCGGTACGAGAACCTAACATTTTGAGCCCAGTCTCTACTTGTAAAGTACTATGAGGAGCTGGTGACATGTGTGCTCGCACCAAACATGACTCGCCTACTGTATGTGTAAACAAAACTAACACTGTTTCAGGCATGTACAAAAATAAATGTACCAAAGCACAAACTGCCCTGGTTCTTGACTTGAGTCCCATTTTTATAAAACACAAACCATGTGGTCAAACTATGAACCACAGCAAGATACACGAGCTCTGCCAGAGACGGTCAGACCTCGCAATGTCTTCTGTTGGGCTGACCAACCTGCTCGAAGGAGCGCGAGAGGGGTCAAAGGCCATCCCTCCAGCACTAAAACACGAAGAACAGCAATTCAGCATGCCGTCCAGGCTCAGCGCGCATGCACAGGCCTAGAAGGCGTGTCTACCAAATGATTGGGTCATGACAACGATATTTCACGAGCTAAAGTTGCAGTTCACAAGAAGACCGCCCCACTTCACAGGGGTACTGAAATCTAAGATTAACCCTACACATGCACACGTGCTGAGGGAGGAAGTTTTGACGATGTTGCAAAAGGAAGTGATTAGTTTGGTCTCAGGATGCAAACTACGCTCTGGCCACTACAGCAAGTACTTCCTGGTGCCCAAAAAGGATTATTCCCTGAGACCGATTCTGGATCTCAGTCAGGACCCTGAATAAGAGGATAAAAACTTTTAAGTTCAAGATGCTTACACTGCGGCAAGTTCTCCAGTCTGTGAGACCAGGAGACTATGCATGTACAGTGGATTTGAAAGATGCCTATTTCCACATAGGCGTGTGGAGGAAACACAGAAAGTTCCTCCGCTTTACGTTCGAAGGGAACGCTTATGAATTCAAAACTTACCCTTCGGTTTAAAGACTGCTCCTCGTATATTTACTAAATGTTTGGATGCAGCCCTGACCCCCCTTAGGAATCAAGGACTCAGGGTCATGAATTACTTGGATGACCTGCTGATTCTGGCTAGAAGCAGAATGCAGGCCCAGTCACACTCATATAGGGTGCTCTCTCACCTGGAGTCTCTCGGTTTTGTCATAAACCTACAAAAAAGCGATCTAACTCCATCACGGGTTACCATATTTCTGGGAGTACAGATTGACACTGTCCGGTACAGAGCATGGCTCTCAAAGGAACGAGTTTCCTCCATTCGCCGTTGCCTGGAAATATTTAAACTGGATCAACGGGTCCCTGTGAAAATGTGCCAACGCCTTTTAGGCATCTTGGCGGCAACCATTCCCTATGTACCACACGCATTACTGAAAATGCGGGCCATACAAGTATAGCTAAACCGACAGACTCAACCCGCCCTGACTAATCAAGCAGGAAAGGTTAGGATAGATTCAGAGTGCCTGAAGGCCCTGGAACCTTGGAGAGATTTGTCTGTTTTCATGGAAGGGGTCTAGCTGGGAAGGGTGTCATCTTGTGTAGTAATCACGATGGACGCCTCTAAAACAGGATGGGGACAATCTGCAAATATCAGAACGCCCGCGACCTTTGGAATGAACAGGAAGCGAGATTACATATCAACTTCCTAGAGTTGCTGGCCATATTCCTGTCATTAAAGTGCGACTAAACCCAAAATTAACCTTTTTTAGCTGATAAACTCCCTAGAATGTGTTTGAAATATTATCTAGCACTATGGCTGTGTTTATTTTCACATAATTGTGCATATCTGTGTAAATTGGCAATATTTGGCAATATTTGGTCTAAAACTGTGTTTACGGTAGTCCTTTGGGTTGAACAGAGGTTATTGCACCTTAATTTTCATATTGGTCAGGACTGTTCACTCTGATGTGTCTTGTACACTCTGATGTCACAAAGGTGGTTCAAGCAGAGCCAATCCCCTGCAGAGATGAGAAGTGCATACCTTATATGGAAGTGCTGCATTTCACTCCTGACAAGCGGTTTTATTTTTCTTTTCATTTTCATTTTTTTAGGCCTTTGGTTTTGGATGGAATGGGTGGAATGGATAAATACATCTACATGTTTATTCTTTGTTGTTGCTTGGTGTATGTTGTTGGCTAGAGGTTTAATTTGTTTTAGGTTGTTGCAGGTGGAGGCGTGAACAAAAGCACAACTCTACCTCCACCCTTCCTTGTCTCTCGACACGCCCATTTTCAGGGAGATTTTGGAAGGAGGAGTTAACGTCTCAACCTGGGTTTAGTCTCACTTTAAAATACTTCTTCAGTAAAGGTCTGATTGCTGGACAGCACATCCTGGTGAAATCAGATAACAGGACTACAGTGTCCTTCATCAATAGAGAGGGAGTGGCAAGGTCCCAGGCCCTCCACAGACTGACGTAGAGGATGCTCACGTGGTGTGCTCCAAGAATCTTGTCACTTAGGGCGACTCATGTCCCTGATGATCTAAATTATGGAGCAGATGCCCTCTCAAGAGGGCCTCTCTTGGCATCAGAATGGAGCCTGAACCCACAGATTGCGGAACAGGTCTGGTCACGATTTGGGAGAGCCTAGGTGGACTTGTTCGCTTGCAGGGCTAGCTCACAGTGTCCTCTACTTCTCCTTGAGGGAAACAGACGCACCATTGGGAATGGATGCTCTGGCACACGATTGGCCAGCAGGGGTGCTCTCCTATGCCTTTCCACCTGTCCCTCTGATCGAGGCAACACTGGAACATGTGCGCCAGGGAGCCCTCTCACTGATCCTGATAGCCCTCAGATGGCCACAGAAACCATGGTTCCCGGAGTTGATCTCAATGTTATCAAGGATACCATGGCAATTGCCTCCTCACAGGGACCTACTGACTCAGGCACGTGAGCAGCTTCCACACCCACGTCCTGAGTTGTGGCAACTTTCAGCCTGGCCTTTGAAGGGAACTGGCTGAGAGCCTAAGGCTTTGGTTGCTTTATCCCAAAACAAACAGTAACAACATACGCAAGGGTACCCCTGGTGTTTATGCTTGCTTAGGATATGTTTAATGGAAGGGTTTCCCCTCTCCTTAACAGATCTCCAACATCAAGATGGGCCCCATTTGTCAGTCGTGCCCCTTGTATATATAAAAAGTTTTTACCCTAGGGACTTGGGAGGTTACCCTATGCTTGACCTGGGTTTTCTACCTCCATATTTGCCACCCATTTACTTGTGACATAATGGGTCCCTTGTTCCTTCCTCCTGTTTCTCAGGTTGTTCCAGAGAGAAAAAGGAGATGATGAGTACTCACACTGGTGGCGCACGCTTAGGCTATTTCTAGCTGGTGTTGTTTATCTATATACCCAGTTGAAACATCAACTTGATGTTTTTTACATTTGGCATTTTTTCTTCTCAGCCTGTGCTCTCTACATACCCTGTAGAAAGCAGCTGGGAAATGCCTGTCTTTTTAAGGCGGATGTTCTCACATGCATTTTACTGAGCATTTCAAGGGCATGAATTAATTACGTTCCCATAGCATATGTTGCACCAAGAGACCATGACTGAAAGGGAACTGAAAGTTATGCACCATAACTCATGTTCCCTGAAGGAAGGGAATGAGGTGCAACATATCTAGCCCTTTCAATGCTGAAAGCTCGGTGAAATGCATTTTGGAGAAAGATAGATGGGCGTCAGCGGCTTAATAACCCAGAGGGAGGGGCTTCTGGCGCAACGCTGACGCCCTTGCCGTAAAGGCGTGAATGTATTCCTTCAGGTAATCGCACAGGGGCGAAATTCCCATAGCATATGTTGCACCTCATTCCCTTCCTTCAGGGAACATGAGTTATGGTGCATAACTTTCAGTTTCTTTATGTCCAGTCTAGATTGGGAACACAATATAGAATAGAATAGAATAGAATATATCTTTATTGGCATTGTCCTTGCACCGAAGCACAAAACAATGCAATTGACGCACACACCGTCCTTGAGAGGGGGACGTGTACACGCAGCCGCAGCAGAAATTAATCTGCACCGCCACAAACAGATATGGAAAAAAGGAAGGTTACAATAGGGTAAACAGTGGTATTCAAAAGAGATTCTATCACATTTTGTCTTACAGGACACTCTATGATACAGTCAAAAAACTCTACCAGCAGCACATTTAAGACAAATCACATTTGCATTTGAGGACGAAGCAATGAGACAGTCCATGCGCTCCATTTCAGATTATGTGCACACGTACATCCAAGGTATGATTCTCAGGAAAACAGGAAGTAGGAGGACACAGAGGAATAACTGGAAAGTATAATTTCAGTTTTCAGAAACACAGGTGGGTTGTCGCTATACTGATTGGTATGTAATTTCCAGCATCAGAAGGAACATGCACTGGAGTTAGTTCCCACCTGCCTGAAGACCGCGACCATCATCCCAGTCCCAAAGAGCTCCACAGTGACTGGTCTGAATGACTATAGACCGGTGGCCCTCACCCCGATAGTCGCTAAATGTTTTGAGAAACTGGTCATGTCCCACATCAAGGCAACCGTCAACATCAATGAGGACCCTCATCAATACGCATACCGTGAGAACCGATCAACAGAGGACGCCATTTCTTCCGTGGTCCACACTGCTCTCACCCACCTGGATCAGAAAGACTCATACGTGCGTCTGCTCTTTGTGGACTTCACATCTGCCTTCAACACCATGATCCCCCAAACTCTGATAGACAAACTATCTACACTTGGACTAAGCCCCTCTATTTGTAACTGGGTACTAGACTTCTTAACAGACAGACCACAGTCCGTGAAGATCCACAACTTCTCCTCCTCCACCATAACCCTCAGCACTGGCTCTCCTCAGGGATGTGTGCTGAGCCCCCTTCTGTTCACTCTGCTCACATATGATTGTACAGCCACACTTCCAGGCTGTCATATTGTTAAGTTTGCAGATGATACAGCGGTGGTGGGATGCATTACAAACAATGATGAGTCCAGCTACAGACAGGAGGTGGAACACCTGGAGAGCTGGTGCAAAGAGAACAATCTTCACATGAATGTGAAGAAGACAAAGGAGATGATTGTGGACTTCAGAAGGAACAAACACACCCATGCCCCACTGAAAATAGGTGGGTCTGCAGTGGAAGTGGTCTCCAGCTACAAATACTTGGGTGTACACATGAATGATAACCTCAGCTGGAGCAACAACACCACCAGCCTGATCAAGAAAGGTCATCAGAGACTCTACTTCCTCAGACGGCTGAGACGAGCTGGTCTGAGCAGCCCAGTCCTCACCTCCTTCTACAGGTGTGCAGTGGAGAGCATCCTGTGCTCCAGCATCAACGTGTGGCATGGAGGCTGCACAGTTGAAGAGAGGAAAGCTCTGCAGAGAGTGGTGAAGGCTGCACAGAAGTCTGTTGGAGTCAGTCTCCCCACCATCACAGACATTTACACCTCCAGATGCAGGAAAAGAGCCACCTGCATCATGAAAGACCTCACTCATCCAGCACACTCACTCTTTGCCCCACTCCCCTCAGGACGGAGGTTGAGGAGCATCAAGTGTAGAACCACTAGACTGAGGAACAGCTTCTACCCTGAGGCTGTTAGACTCATGAATAAATAAAAATAAAATAAAAAATAAACACTGCAAAATATCACATCATACTGATGCTGATCTGTTTTCTTGTTGCTGTATTCATCTGTGTTCATCTGTGACCATCTGCTCATGCAGACTCATGTTCGTGCTGCTGTTTATTCCCACTATATTAAGCTTAGTGTATTACTAGTTGATGCTTTTCTTAGTTAGTTCTAGATGTTATTACTGTTTTTCTCTTTCATTTGTTGTTGGATGTAACTGGGACCTCGTGTACATAATCTCGTTTTCATCTCATGTACCACATGCGGTGCAAATGACAATAAAGACTCTCTGACTCTGACTCTGAACATAGCAGCAGCCTTAAATACCATTGGAGCTCGTTGTTCAAATTGGTCCCAGCTGTTACTCAATGGCACCAAACTGCCACAAGGGGAACTGCAGAGGAGAAACACTGGAATATCCCAAGTTGATGGCAAATAAGGAACAATTGAAAGAGGAAGTGGAAACCTGGCAAAATCTGTGACCAAGATCTAAGCACACATCAGCCAGTCTAAAATACAACCACTCAGACAGTAGACCAGACATTTTAATATAAATACAGCAAACATTATTCAGGATACAGATGATGGGATTAACAGTTATATTTATTTGGGTTCCAGCTCACATTGGGATTAAGGGTAACAAAATGGCAGATAGGGAAGCAAAAATGGCAACAACAGGACAAGTTAATTTTACAGTTAGTACAAGCACATCAGAAGCAAATACTGTAGTATAATTAAACAAAAATTGAAGGAAAGGTGGCAGAAAGAAAGGGATGAAGATAACAAAGGAAGGTGGTATAAGATTTAAAAAAGAGTAGGAAAAATGAGAGTAGGAAGAAAAAATAGAAGAGAGGAGAAACTATTAACAAGGTTAATATTTGGACATAATGGACTTAACAGTTCACTATACAGGATACAGCAACATAATACTGGAAACTGTCAATATTGTGGAGAAAATGAGACAATAGAACATATTATTTTAGTATGTAGAAGATAAATTATAAAAAAGGAGATTGATGTTGGAAGAATTTAGGAAAAAATAAAGAAATGTTTGATTTATTAAATACACTACAGGGGAAATCAGATAGTAAAAGTATGCAGATTTTAATTAGATTTTTCTGGAAAACAAAGGTGTTTAACAGAATTTTAACAGTATAGAATAAAATAGACATTTTGAGCCACACTCCATACCGGTAGGTGGCAGTAATGCAACCTCAACGTTCTTTGCCAACCGTCAATAAAACCTCAACAAGAAGAAGCACACATCTTCAAAAGTAAAGGTGTAGCGTTCTTCAACATAAAGATATTGCTTGCCACCTTTTATGTCAAAGATTTTGAACTAACATATTTTTAGTTGAAAAATAAGGAAGTTATAGCCATTTTGATATCCATCCATCCATCCATCCATTTTCTTCCGCTAATCCGGGGTCGGGTCGCGGGGTTAGCAGCCTAAGTAGGGAGGCCCAGACTTCCCTCTCCCCAGCCACTTGGAGCAGCTCCTCTGGGGGAATCCCAAGGCGTTCCCAGGCCAGCCGAGAAACATAGTCCCTCCAGCGTATCCTGGGTCTTCCTCTGGGTCTCCTCCCGGTGGGACATGCCCGGAACACCTCACCAGGGAGGCGTCCAGGAGGCATCCTAACCAGATGCCCGAGCCACCTCAACTGGCTCCTCTCGATGTGGAGAAGCAGCGGCTCTACTCCGAGTCCCTCCCGGATGACTGAGCTTCTCACCCTATCTCTAAGGGAGAGTCCAGCCACCCTGCGGAGAAAACTCATTTCAGCCGCTTGTATCCGAGATCTTGTTCTTTCGGTCATAACCCAAAGCTCATGACCATAGATGAGGGTGGGAACGTAGATCGATCGGTAAATTGAGAGCTTTGCCTTTTGACTCAGCTCTCTCTTCACCACGACAGACCGGTACAGCGCCCGCTTCACTGCGGACGCTGCACCTATCCGCCTATCGATCTCACGCTCCAGTTTTCCCTCATTCGTGAACAAGATCCCGAGATACTTAAACTCCTCCACTTGGGTAAGGACCTCCTCCCCGACCCGGAGAGGGCACGCTACCCTTTTCCGGCTCAAGACCATGGCCTCGGATTTGGAGGAACTGATCCTCATCCCGGCCGCATCACATTCAGCTGCAAACCGCTCCAGCGAAAGCTGTAGATCACGAGCTGATGAAGCCAATAGGACCACATCATCTGCAAAAAACAGAGAAGCGATTCTAAGGCCACCAAAACGGATCCTCTCAACACCTTGGCTGCGCCTAGAAATTCTGTCCATAAAAGTTATAAACAGAATCGGTGACAAAGGGCAACCTTGGCGGAGTCCAACTCTCACCGGAAACGAGCCTGACTTACTGCCGGCAATGCGGACCAAGCTCTGACACCGGTCGTACAGGGACCTAACAGCCCATATCAATGGGCCTGGTACCCCATACTCCCGGAGTACCCGCCACAGAACCCCCCGAGGGACGCGGTCGAATGCCTTTTCCAAGTCTACAAAGCACATGTAAACTGGTTGGGCAAACTCCCACGCACCCTCCAGGACCCTGTTGAGGGTGTAGAGCTGGTCTAGTGTTCCACGACCAGGACGAAAACCACACTGCTCCTCCTGAATCCGAGGTTCGACTATCCGACGGACCCTCCTCTCCAGAACCCCTGAATAGACCTTACCAGGGAGGCTTAAGAGTGTGATCCCTCTATAGTTGGAACACACCCTACGGTCCCCCTTTTTGAATAGGGGAACCACCACCCCAGTCTGCCAATCCAAGGGAACTGCCCCCGATGTCCACGCGATATTGCAGAGTCGCGTAAGCCAACACAACCCCACAACATCCAGAGCCCTAAGGAACTCAGGACGAATCTCATCCACCCCCGGAGCCTTGCCACCGCGGAGCTTTTTAACCACCTCGGCGACCTCAGCACCAGAGATTGGAGAGCCCGACCCAAAGTCCCCAGGCTCCGCTTCCTCAGTGGAAGACGTGCCAGTAGGATTGAGGAGGTCTTCGAAGTATTCCGCCCACCGACTCACAACATCCCGAGTTGAGGTCAACAGCACGCCATCCCCACCATAAATGGTGTTGGTCGCGTACCGCTTTCCCCCCCTGAGACGCCGGATGGTGGACCAGAATCGCCTCGAAGCCGTACGGAAGTCATTCTCCATGGCCTCTCCGAACTCCTCCCACGCCCGAGTTTTTGCCTCAGCAACCACCCGAGCCGCATGCCGCTTGGACTGCCGGTACCTATCTGCTGCTTCCGGGGTCCCACAGGCCAAAAAGGCCCAATAGGACTCCTTCTTCAGCTTGACAGCATCCCTCACCGCCGGTGTCCACCACCGGGTTCGAGGGTTGCCACCACGACAGGCACCAACAAC
>JBBPBX010009525.1:0-53782 GCA_038048925.1 Garcialebias charrua | reverse complement strand
TTTTGTCTCTTGTAAATGAATGAATAAATAAATTAAATAAAATATTAAATAGCTTTACATCTGCTAAGTTCTTGGCATAAACCAACACAGACATGTTCCTGTTTTTAGTGTTTTACATGCTTTATATTGTAGCTGTATTATGATATGATGCAAAGCCACGGAGCTCCAGGCGGAAGCTGAAACAGCTGCCGTAATCGAGCGCCCATCCCGGGATGAAAAAGAAAAACACACCGCTGGCTGAAGCCCTGAGCTCGATGGAATGTCCGGCCGGCGTAAAACTAACTTGACCGCGGTTTAATGTGACGCAGATGTGTTCATATAGCTCTGCAAACATTGAACGTTGTTGTCTTGCGGTGTTGAGTGTAATATTTCCACACAACGCACATGTTACGATGAAAAGTCGGCTAGCTGCTAGCTAAGATGCTACAGTACTCACCAGTGTTGTCCGATCTTGCGACAGAAACAAGCGTCCAGCATGTAAACAATCCATAACGTGACCAGCTCCATGTAAACAATCCATAACGTGACCAGCTCCATGTAAACAATCCATAAACAAACGACCCGCTCTTTCAAAACGATGCCAAAACAAACCCAACAGAGTACTCAGTCAGCCCCTCACGCTTGTAGCTGCCTGCAAACTATGAACTGGATTTCCTGAATGTGAGGCGGGTCTTGTTACTCTGGGTTCATGAGACACGCCTCCGTTCAGGAAATCCATCCCATAGTTTGAAGCCAACGTGCATCATGGGTTGGATCGATACGTAAACAAGGCTGGTATCGGTATGTGCCATGAGCATTGGTTCCGCTACTGCTCGGAGCACGGGCCACAGGGCGGGCCGGCCAGGGTCCATCATACGCGGGCATGGGACCGTGCGGGACCGTGTGAGTTCCCACGCTCGCATCTGCGGCTGCCGCGGCCTCATCATCCACCGGCAGACCCCCGCTGTCGGGACCACCTGTGGCTGCTGCTGCCGAGGTGGCGGCCCGCAGCCGCTCCACAGCCAACACCACCAGCAAACATCTGAGTTATTTTTATACATTTTGTAGCATCTGCCTGAAGGGCTCGTCTCTTTTTAATCCTATTTTTTTCGGCGCCTCCTTTTCGCTGCTCTCCATGCTGTGTTGTCTTCTGTGTATGGCTGATTGATTGGTCTAAAGGGGAGGGGCTGATCTGGTCGGGCCGCCCCGCCCGCCAAAGAGTGCTGAGAGATCTCATTGGATTAAATCGATGTCGTTCAAGAAAATCAACCAATCGGCCGTCGCGATTCACAAAAAAATATTTTTTTGGTTCATGAGTGACAGGACCGGCCCAAAAATCACCGACGGGCTGGCCGGCCCACCGGGCAAATGCCCGGTACGCCCGATTGCCAGTCCAGCGCTGGATAGAACATATTCGGAGTATGTACAGGTCTTTACAGATGGATCTAAAGACCCAGATTCAGGCAGAACTAGTTGTGCAGTTGTTGTCCCTGAATTAAAAATTGAAATAGGTAAGCGCACTTCAGACTTTTTAAATGTGTTTTCGGTTGAACTATACGCCATTTATCTGGCCTTAGAATGGACTAAATTGTCTTCATTACCCAAGGTGATCATTTGCAGTGATTCTGCTTCTGCCTTGTCAGCCATGTCATCAGGTACATCAAAAGCGAGACAGGATTTATTAACAAGGACTAAGATTTCCCATTCACAGCTGGTTAAGGAAGGTAGGAGTGTTGTATTTATGTGGGTACCTGCTCATAGGGGGATTCGGGGTAATGAACTGGCTGACAGAATTGCTAAACGTTCCGTTACTAGAGACAGTGTTGATATACATATCCAATTATGCAAGACAGAAGGAAAAAGTATTGTTTGGTCACATATTAATCAGTTATGGCAACAAAGGTGGGACCATGAAACAAAGGGGAGACATCTGTATGCAGTTCAGAATTCAGTCAACAGTAACAGATATCATGGAGGGAATAGGAGGGAGGAATCAATAATAACAAGATTAAGAATAGGTCATACAAATCTGAACAGTACTTTGTTTATTATAGGGAAACACGATAGTGGAAGTTGTGATTTTTGCCAGCAAACAGAGTCAGTGCAGCACGTCATTTTGGAATGTTCTGCATATTCAGCGGAAAGGCTGACTCTACTGGACCATATGAAACATGACGTCACGAGCCCGATCAGTTTGAAGAGCGTTTTGGAATGGGGATCTAGTAAAGGTGGACGCAAATACTTTATGTATTTCTTGACGTCGACAGGTCTAAGCAGAAGACTGTAGGTCTACGATTTTTTTTTATTTTTATTTTTTTTGCTTTGTTTTGTTTTATTTTTGGATGTCCAGAGGACCAGACTTGGTTTTTTTTTTTGGAAGACTGTAAATAGTTTAGGGATGGGACCATTAGATGGCGGTAATACACCGGAAGGTTGTAAGCTGCCGTTAAACCTCACGGAAGAAGAAGAAGAAGAAGGGTCACTCTGTGTTTTTAGTGTTTTTATAAATGCTGATAAAGAAGCAAGGGGACTATAGTTTTTTTCAGAGATTACTTTGTCTAACATCAGTCTGTCAGTAGATCGTGACAGAGTGAAGAAATATGTTAAAAATATATTGTTAGAAAAGTTACAGACTGCATTACAAAGTTACATAGTGCAGCTTTAAACTGACTTGTTATGTTGTGGAACAATGCCTATTATATGTTAAGTTGGCTTGCCTTAAAAAGAAAACTTTTTTTAATTAAGAATTATTTTGAGCAAAAACAAGTACAAACAAATATGCAATTCACAATAGTGTAACTCTAAAAAGGGCATAGCAGAGGCAGACTTTGATATGAAAAAAAGAAGGCAAGAAGGAGGAAAAAATAAGAAATAAAATAAAACAAACTACAACAATTAGTGGGCAATTCCATTAACATTTCATACAGGTCTTTATGTGTTTCAATATATTTCAGAGATTTCAAATATAATTGGAATTCAGATAAATAAATAAAAAAGTAATTGTTAAATGTGCCTTAAATAGAAGAAAACACCCACTTTCCTTGTAATTCCTCTTCTTCTCCACATGTATTTTGTTGTAAATTGTATTTACATTTTAAAAAGCCCCCTGGATAGGGGTCGAAACGTCTTTTGCAACAAATAAAGTCCAGTTGATCTTGTATTGAACGCCTTTTTGATTTTATCATGTCCTGGACGACTGAATCTTCACCAGTGTATTTACATTGTGTTGTACGCGCCCCCTAGCGGCCGCTGCCGGTAGTGCGCACACTTGGTTACTGTAAAGTCATCATCTTCATCCAGTCTCTTTAAAGGTAACGGCGATAAACGGAAAGGACCTTTCTTTTTACTATAGGTGGGTAAACTCCGAGTCCTCCGTTTATTTCAGGATGTAGTAATGAATATACTCAGCCGAATAATAAAAAAAATACATTATTTGAAAGATAAATGCAAGCTAGGCCTTGATTAGCTAAAATTAGCTTGTAATAGTTAGCATGTTTACCTCCAACGTCCGATGCTTTAAATGTATTGAAAACGCCCTCGGTTTAAAATTTAAGTAAATAAGTTGATTTTTGTTGCCATTGCTGTGAAGTAAGGTTTTGTGTTTTTAGCGCAGGAAGTAGTTAGCGTAGCTCCGCTAGCAGCTGAGCTAGTTAGCATACGTCTATTATCGGACACGTTTGTTTTAGCTTCGTTCTGGCAACGAAATCATTTCGAGCTCAGGGGATGCGACACTTGTCTTAAACACGCTGTTGCACTTTAGAGCTTCCCGTTCGTTAAATTGGAGACTGAATCCGTGATTTAAAAATGATCCATCAGCGAACGGACACAAGCGGCGCATCGCACGATGGACTGGGCGGTGTCTTCGTCCATCACACACACAGAAGTCAAACTGTTTACCGTCGGATTAGTGATCAAAAACAGCTTTCTGACCAGAAATGAAGCAAACTATTCCAGACTTATTAATACGTATTAATCACTGACTCTCCAGACATTTACATTTTACCCTCCCATCTCCCCACTCCCATAAGCAGCCAAAAATGGATCATCAAACGCCAAGATCTTTACAGGAAACAAGTTGATGATCAGCAGCAGCATGTTTAGCCTGAACTGTTGTCACAAATGGATAACTATAATGCAAGATGTTGAGGCTCCTTAATCAACTAGTGTTAGTAGTACATCTCAACCAGCACAAGTCTCTTCCACCTTTTACAGCTGTGCTCAAGACCAGTCACCATATTTCTCTGTTTCACTTGGAAGAAGACCAACTTTCATGTAATCCTTCACTGCTCCTGGCTTTTTGGAGACATTTCAAACGTTTTCTTTTGACTTTTGTTGCTTTTTCATCCATCTATCATCTTTACCCGCTTCTTCCTTTTCGGGTCACTGGGGCCCATGTCCTGCAATCACTGCGAGAAACGGGGGACACCCTGGACAGGTCTCCAGTCCATCACGAGGACAAAGTATTTTTGCACTTCAACATTTTCATAAGAAATCATACCAGCAGGAAAAGCTGCCTCACCAGTATTACATATGTAATACAGTATTTGTAAAGATTTAATTTTAAACTGGATTGTGTAAGGCACTTTTCTTTAGGGTTGCATCATTTCAAAAGCCTCCATTAACAAGGTTTAAAATAATTTTTTTTTCTCCAACAAAGTGATTTCCAGGAAGCCTTTAGTTGAAAAACAAGTAAGATTACCTGTTGTCTATTCATTAAAAAAATAAGGGAAACTTCTACTGTATTAAACTTGACCCAGAACCTAAGATGGATCAAAACCATATTGATTTAACTGAACTGCTTTTGTTGTTTTGACACAGCTCTGGTTTATCATTTGTGGGTTTTTTTTGTGATAAATGCAAAGATCAGAGTTATTTGGTTCAAACATCCCAACACTGCAGCATCGTGTTTGTTCACCTGTACGTTTTTGGTCCTATTCTCATGTAGCGGACGTCAGAGCTGCAGCCCTGTATACCAAACAGGAGAACGCACTTTTCATCATGAACTGCGACATAGATGGTACGTCTAGTCCACGCTAAGTATCACCAACAACGTCATTTTAAATGTGTAAAAGTAATGTTGCATGTTTCAGGGGACATGGAGAACCAGGTGGAGATGGAGGAGAAGACGAGGTTGATAAATCAAGTTTTGGAACTTCAGCACACACTAGAAGGTAACGGAAGCTTTCAAACAATAACCAAGCTCAATTCCTTCCCAGTATGAATCATGGATGCCTTCACATGTCTAAAACATCATAAAGAAACCTGATACAGGAATGCAGACGCCTAAACATCATCCAAACTATTCTTTTCTTCTCGAGTCACATTTTGTGACACTAAATGTTTCCTTCTGCTTCTGACCTTCATCCCTTTTTATTTTTTGATCTCTGCAAATGTCAGCGCGGTCGCCCTTTTGTCCTCCAGTTTCTTCTACCTTCTTTGCTTAAAGCAGAGAACATTTGGGGGCCTAAAGGTTTTGAAAAAGAAAGGAAGTTGAGTTAAAACAACTGATTCAGAGACAAACTGCACTTAAAAATGTGCAAAGAGACATGTTTTAATGATCCTAATACAAACTGAAAGAGAAACACTTTAATCCTGTAAGTAAAATTAATAATTACCTCTACTGGAACTATCAGGAGCAGTAAAAAATAAAAATAAAAATCTTGTAAGACTAAGAATGGGGCAGACAGGAGTCAGCTGAGGTGGTTTAGGCTTCTAGTGTTCCCTGAACGCCCCTCCATTAGGAATTTTTTGGACATGTTTTTCTAGGAGACCCATGTCCCCGAAGAGGAGCATGAGGTTGTTGTGGAGGAATATCTGGGACAAGTAAACCAAAATGGTTGGCTGGATCTAGAATCTTGATGCAGACGGTTTCTAAAAAGGATGTTTTGTGTGCGAGTTCAGTCTACACAAATTATATGTTTAACACAAAGAATAGACCTTTGTTCATTTTTTTGTTGGTAGCAGTAATCTGGGTGTTATCGTTTGTACTCGTCTCTAGGTGAACAAACGTTCGTTGGCCGAAAGGTAACGGACAAGACGAAGCAGAACCCTGGACATCGTATTACTGCTCATTACTCAAGACATGAACTACAGAGTAAATGCTTCAAAAGAGCTTTGGTTAAAATGCAATAGTTCAAAAATTAAAGGTTTTGTGCCAGGGCTGCCCGTTGTCACCTGTTCTGTTCGTAACATTTATGAACATCATTTCTGGTGTAGCCAGGGAACAGATGGAGTCCGGTTCTGTGGCCTCGGGATTCTGTCTATTTGCAGATGATCTGGTCCTGTTGGCGTCACCGTGCCGTGATCTCCAGCTCCTATTGAAGCGGTTCACAGCAGAGTGTGATGAGGATCAGCACGTCTGGATCTGAAGCCATGGTCTTCAGATGGAAAAGGTGCTCTCTGTGGGTTGGAACGAGGTTCTGCCTCAAGCGCAGGAGTTCAAGTATCTTTGGATTTTGTTCACAAATGGGGGCAGAATGGAGCGGGAGATGGTTAGGCGGATCGGTTCAGCTTCTGCATTACTCCGGACTTCATTGTGGAGAAGAGGGAGAAGCTCTCCATTTACCAGTCTGTCTACATTCAGAGCTCACCATGAACTCTAGTGACCAAAAAGAACGAGATCCTGGATACAGACGATGGAAATGAGTTTGTTCTTCAAGCTGGACTCTCCCGCAGAGATAGAGAAGTTCAGTTATCTGGGAGAGACATGAGTAGAGCCGCTGCTCCTCTACAGTGTTGGTCAGAAATCTGGTAAGAATGTCCCCTGGACACCTCCATAGGACGGCGTTCCAGGCATGTCCAACTGGGAGGAGACTGGTGAAGACCCAGGACACGCTGAAGCGACTGAAGTTGGTGTGGGGACACCATGGAGTCCTCCCAGAAGAGCTGGTTGTGGAAAGATGTCTGGAACCTCCGTGCTCAAGCTGCCGCCCTCGAGACCTGACTCTGGAACAAGTGGACGGATGGATGGATGGATGGATGGATGTTTTTCAGTGCAACATCCACAAGAAAATGGATGTCTGGTGGTTAAATTGTCAGCTCTTTTGGTTTTTCTGTTTCAGACTTGTCAGCGCGAGTCGACGCCGTCAAGGAGGAGAACTTGAAGCTCAAGTCGGAGAACCAGGTCTTGGGTCAGTACATCGAGAACCTGATGTCGGCCTCTAGCGTCTTCCAGACCACCGACACCAAGAGCAAACGGAAGTGATCAGGTCCCGAAGGAAACCCGACGTCCAGGATCGGCAGGCGGGGAAAGAACCAGCCTCTGAGATGTCGCGGAGGTGGTTTGGGTTTCTCAGCAGAACTTTTGAGTTTTCTGCAACTAAAATCGTGTAAATATTAAAACAAATAAACGTTTGTAAATTATTTCACAGCTGCTTTTTCTGTTTTAAGAAAATTTTGTTTTCCTGTGGACTTCAAATATTATCTTTTTGTCTGTAACACTTGTATTATGTTAAAATATCAAATGTAATAGTTTGACCGTAAACGCTGCTTACAACTGTCTCATTTTATTTATTTTGTATTTTGTGGATCGAATACTTGGGTTGATCTTGGATCTCATGGCTGTCATGCTCGACTGTATTCCTACAATTAGAGGCCGATAATCTGAACAATGTTTAGCAGAATGAAAACTGTAAACCTTACGTGACTGAAACCTGAAGTGTTTATAATGCAGGTTTGCAAATCTAATAAAATGTCAACAATTCAATCACTAAACTGTTTTAAACTCTGATCTTCTTGGCAGTATAGGGCCGTTTATTGTGTGGAGCCTGTCTGGTTTCTCAGACCTCGAAGTGATGGAGGAGGGGAAGCAACAGGTCAATGAGGGGAAAAAAACGAGCTGCTTTCAGCGAGGAGAAGCAGTAAAAAGGCTTCGAGTGATATCGATCCATCTTCAGTTTGCAGCACAGAAAAAACCTGCTGCCTCACATGAAATGCTGTTGGAACCAGTTTAACACACACAGTCATTTACTGAGGGCATTTGATTATTTTTAACAAATGTATCTTGTGCGCTGACAAACTAGAGGTGCATCGATTAGTTTATTTATTTGATTCCTAATTTACGGTAGGTAAAACTCAACGACAAACCCTGATTTTGCTCTACAAGCGTTTTTAGAAACCACAGAATAAACTTAACGTTTCATTGTTTTCACAACAAAACGGTTAAAGAAATGTTGCACTTTCTCCAACGGTTACTGAAATGTTACTTTCTCTCTGAGCTGCCGTCACTGGAAATCTTAAAAATGTAATTCAAGTTGCTGAAACCCTGTCCGCACGGTTCCGGATATCTTAAAAATTTGAGATTTTTCCTGCTGCGTTTGCACCTCCATTCAGTTTTTGGTAAAAAACTAAAAAAAATATATTTTTGATGTATCCAACCTAGATCATCAATAAAACAAAAACAAAAGATTGGAAGTTGACGTCACAAAGGATGGGCACTGTGTGGCTGGCTCCAGTACAACTTTTAAATCCCGCCCCTACGATCATGTACATGAAGAGGCGGCAGGGGCGAATCTACTGGGGTGGCAGTTGCCACCCTGTTAGCCACCCCAGCTGGACATTACGAACGCAAACTTCTTTTTTCCGACAACATTGAATGCAGCACAATGTAGTCATATGGTCCACACTCCTTACCAGTTGGCGGCGGTAATGCTCACCTAACTTTCTTGCCAACTGCCAATAAATTTAAAGAAGAAGCACAATGTACAACCTATGGTACAACCGACTCAAGACGTCAAGTTCTGACTGAGTGGCGGGAAGTGAGAAATGAAATGAAAAGGACTGAACACACCTGTATTTCTGCTGCCTGTACTTTGGATGTTTCATGTCTCTCCCTTTACATTGCACCATTTTATTTAAATGTACAGGTAGTTCCCGACTTACGAACGAGTTCCGTACCTACGGGCCGTTCGTAAGTCGAAAATTCGTAAGTAGGATCACATACAAAAAAATATATATATAATTTTTTTTAAATAAATAAATAGATGTACAGTACTGTACAGTCACCAAGCACTTAGCCTATCATAACACAGTTTTTATAAAGATTGAGTGAGTTGAATTGTCTCCCTTTATGTGAATGGAGCCTGCTAGGGAGGAGGGAGACAATTCAACTCACTCATCTTTAAAAACTGTGTTAGGATAGGCTAAGTGCTTGGTAACTGTACAGTACTTTACATTTATTTATTATTTAAAAAAAAAAGTTTATTTTTTTAAATAATAATAATAAACTATTTGTATAGCACCTTCCTACAATGCCTTGCATTGACCAAGGTGCTTAACAGGACAGAAAATATAAAAACCGATACAATAAATCAGTGAAAATAGAATTTTTCATTCAACCTTTATTTAGTCAGGTATATCTTATTGAGCCTCGACTCCCTCGAGGGCTCATTTACGAAAGCGACCTGCTACAAACTAAAGAATGATGAACATCAATGATACAAATACATTAAACAGTAAACAAAAGAAAAGAAAAAGTAGCAAAAACATTATAAGGTAGATGTACAAAAAAATCAAAGACAGGAACATATCTGCATTGGTTTTTGCCAGGATTCCAACAGATTCTGAAAACCATCCAGAGAGGTCAGGGCCGAGAGCTTCAGATCTTTTTGTAAGATATTCCATGAAGCAGGAGCAGAGTAGGAGAAGGCCCTTTTTCCAAGTTCAGTCCTCACTGACGGAACACTGCAGGTAATCATGTCCTGAGAGCGCACGCTGTAGCTGCACTCACGCAAAGACATGTAGGAGGAGATGTATGAGGGCAGCAGACCAAGAAATGATTTAAAGATGAAAATGTACCAATGGAAGAGTCTGTGTGAGGTTAATGATGTCCAGTTAACCAGTGAATACAGGGTGCAGTGGTGGGTACGATAATAATAAAGAGTCTGCGTGTAATAAAGAATAAGAATAAAAGCAACAGCAATAAAAGGAGGCAATGGAAATAAAAATGCTACATACTAAAATACCAAAAGTAATAAAAGTTACACACTGAAAGCTTTTTTGAACAAGTGGGTCTTCAGTCTGGTTTTGAACAGAGTCAGATCAGAGGTGGCACGCAGCTCAAGGGGGAGGCTGTTCCAGGCTTTTGGGCCGGCAACAGAAAAGGACCGGTCTCCCCATTGTTTGTACCTTGAGCGAGGCACCTCCAGCAGGTGTTGACTGGCAGATCGTAAATCTCTGCCGGGCTGATGGACTTTCAAAAGTTCTGAGATGTACAGAGGAGCAAGTCCATTCAGAGCTTTGAAAACAAACAGCAGCAGCTTGAACTGTATCCTGAACTGAACCGGGAGCCAGTGTAGAGAGGACAGGACAGGAGTGATGTGTTCATATTTTCGTGTGTTGGTCAAAAAGCGCGCGGCAGAGTTCTGTACAAGCTGTAAACGGGAGATGGAGGATTGATTAATACCAACATACAAAGCATTACAATAATCAAGTCTGGAGGTCACAAAGGCATGGATGGCCTTCTCCAGATCACCACGGCTGAGAAATGACTTTACTTTAGAGAGCAGACGGAGCTGGAAAAAGCTGGTCTTGACAACAGAACTGATCTGTTTATCAAGCTTTAAGTTGGAGTCAAGCTGCACTCCAAGATTTCTGACCACCGGGTTGAAGTGGGGGAGGGGAAAACCAAAACTGGGACTGGGAAGGATGTTGCTGGTGTCATCAGGTGCACCAAATAAAATGCATTCAGTTTTATCTGTGTTTAGGTGGAGGAAGTTTTGAGAGAGCCAGTGCTTAATGTCATTTAAGCAGTTGACAATAGTGTTTGAACTGAGTGAGGGGTTGGGAGTGACTGGCAGATAGATTTGTAAATCGTCTGCATACATGTGAAAAGACAGATTATGACGTGCAATGATTGATCCTAATGGCAGCATGTAAAGAGAGAAGAGGACTGGCCCCAGAATGGATCCCTGTGGTACGCCAGAGGTCAGAGGGGTTGATGAAGAGGAGGACAGATCACCTATCATGACAGAAAAAGTTCTCCCAGTTAGGTAAGATCTGAACCACTCAAGCACAGCTCCCTGGAGGCCAACCAGCTGAGACAAACGGTTGATTAGTACCTGATGGTCGACGGTGTCAAAAGCTGCTGAGAGGTCTAACATCACCAGCAGAGCAGGGTTTTTTGCATCCAGGACAGAAGAATGTCATTCTGCACTTTGAGCGGTGCTGATTCAGTACTGTATATTTTATAATGAGATGCGTTCGTAAGTCCGAAACGTCGTAAGTCGGGGACGTCATAAATCGAGGACTACCTGTATACTGTGTATATATATACATATACATATTATATATGTATGTATATATATATATATGTGTGTGTGTGTGTGGAGGGGGAAGGTGTTGCCACCCCCTGAAACATCCTTGCCACCCTCTTGCCACCCCATAGATATTTTTCTAGATCCGCCCCTGAGAGGCGGAGCTTTGAATTAGTACTGGAGCCAGCCACAAAGGGGCCGGACCCCTGTACAACTTCCAAGTCCTACCCCTACTATCAGACACATGAGGGGTGGAGCTTAAAAATTGAACTAGAGTGAGCCACAAGGAGGCTGACCCCAGGTCAACTTCTAAGTCCCACCCTTACTATCAGATACATGAGGGGGCGGAGCTTAAAAAATGTACTAGAGTGAGCCACAAGGAGGCTGACCCCAGGTCAACTTTCAAGTCCCACCCCTACTATCAGATACATGAGGGGCGGAGCTTGAAAATTGTACTAGAGTGAGCCACAAGGAGGCTGACCCCAGGTCAACTTATAAGTCCCACCCCTACTATCAGATACATGAGGGGGCGGGGCTTTTTTTTTTTTTACTAGAGTGAACCACAATGAGGCTGACCCCAGGTCAACTTCTAACGCCAAAAATACACTACATGCGTTACGGCTCCGCCCCGCTCCGGTCCGACCTCCGCAGCAAATACGCACCCATTATAATCAATGACAGAATTTACACTGGCTCCGCACGGCGGCGGCGAGCTGCGGAGAGCGGACGGCAGTCCGTCAAAATTAGAAATTTTTCTATTTCTGCCGGACGCCGGAGATGTGCCGGAGTCAACTTTTGAAGATTACGTCGCACCAACAGGAAAAGGAACGAGCACAACTTCCGTATTTACAAAATAAAATCACCACGGGCGGACTTAATCCTAGCTCTATACGGATTTATTTGTACAAAAATGCTGTCAAACTATCATTTATGACTACGCCTACAAACGCAATACAAGAAATAAATAAATAAATAAAGTATTTTATTCTGAAATGTAATACATCACTTCCTGTTGCTCAAACCATGTCCTGTCGCTCATTTACGAGAGAAGATCAAGGCAGCAGTCTCTACTGTTGTTCTCCTTCTTCCACCGAATGAATTGTTTTGTTCTGACTTACTTATTTATCACTTGATTTATCGCGCGATCTCGCAATTCCCGCGCATGCGTCTCGGAGCGGCGCATCCATGCGGACCTGAGCTGAGGAAGTGGAAACTGGACTCGCTCAGCTGCGACCTGCGGAGCGGGGCAGAGCCGGACCGCATGTAGTGTATTTTTGGCGTAAGTCCCACCCCTACTCTCAGATACATGAGGGCGGAGCTTAAAATTGTACTAGTGAGCTACAAGGAGGCTGACCACAGGTCAACTTATAAGTCCCACCCCTACTATCAGATACATGAGGGCAGAGCTTAAAAATTGTACTAGAGTGAGCTACAAGGAGGCTGACCCCAGGTCAACTTTCAAGTCCCACCCATACTATCAGATACATGAGGGCGGAGCTTAAAAATTGTACTAGACCCACAAGGAGGCTGACCCCAGGTCAAATTTTAAGTCATGCCCCTATTATTCATATACCTGTACTGTACATGAGGGGGCGGGACTTAAATTTTGTATGTACAAACTTTAAAGCTAGGGTCTGCGATATTTGAACACTCTGGGACTTAGAAATATTTTCAGCGCAGAAAAGCATTCTGCTCCCTCCCCTCAGAGCTATATATGGCTCTGAGGGGAGGGAGCAGAATGCCACAGTGCTCCGCTGAACTTGGGATCTGCTCCGCCCCCTGCTGTGTGTCTGCTCAGAGCCGCTGCGATATTCTGTGTTTATGGTAATAAAACCTTCTAATAAAATAAAATAAAACCATGGAGCGCTAGTCCTACAACACAAAATCCAGCAGAAATCATCAGAGGTTCACGAAACAACGTTTGGACATGATTTAATTCGCTCGTGATTTCCTGTCTGTCAGCGCTGGTCTGGAATGTCTGGAATGCTCCACCTCCTCCTGTCTCTGCGCTCCGAAGTTCTGTGTTTATATGATAACTGTTTAAAAAATATAATAAAACCACGAATCACTCATCCTACAACACAAAAACCAGAAGAAATCATCAGAGGTTCACGAAGCAACGTTGGACATGTTTTAATTCGCTCGTGAGTCGTGACAAATCCATTTCCTCATTCCTGTCAGTGAAGGATGAAGCGATCACTTGACTTTTGGCAAAAAAACTAAATAAAAGTCCAGCTCTGGGATAAAGAAGGGATATTTAATACATTTTGTGTCACATAAAAAACAGTCCTGCATCGCTTTGCAATCCTTTGAATGAGAACGAGCTGCGGCTGGGACAGGTGGGGGCGTGGGTTGGGGCGTGACAAACAACTCTGTTTTTATTGGCTGTCAGTGTCCTGGGGCCTCATGTATCAACCGTGCGTGCGCACAAAAACCTTGCGTACGGCACCATCCACGCAAAACCCCGTATGTATCAAAACTGAACTGAACGTGAATATGTGCGCATCCAAGTACATTTCCACGCCAGCCCCATGGCAGGCGTACGCACGTTTCTGTGGTTCTTGTTCCTTTGGCGACACTTACAGGTGATTCAGAGAAACTGAAGCCCCACAGTCTGTGGTTGACTTTAAGAGCGGCTTGAAGACCTTTCTTTTCAACCGAGCATACTCTACTCCTCATGATTCTACTTTTGATCATAGCTGATACTGTTGTTGATTTTAATTGTTTTATTATTTGTTTCATTGACATTTAATTCTGTTGCACCTTGTAGCACTTTGAGATTTCCATTGATGAAATGTGCGTTATAAATTGATGTCATCATTATCATTATTATTATTAACTGTTCATGATGTGAAAATGATTAATATTCCCACCAAACACACGATTAACAAGTATTACATCCACATGACGCAGTTAAATAAAGGACGCGCATAGTTGTGCCAAAAATAAATTCAACAGGAACGGATTCATTCAGCCTTACTGGAGGATATAATAAATAGTGTAACACGCAGAGCGTTTATTTATAAACAGATATAATTTTCTGATCTAGGATATGGCTTATCAGCCGTTTTCAGAAATAATCATTTTTCAGTTTGGCACTGCTGCGCTCTGGAGCAACACAGGAGCCGTGCATCACGCGTGCACATGCAGAAGCAGCGATCAAACTGTTCCACAGGAGCTTTCCTGAGGGAGCTGCAGGCCGATCAGGGCTGTCCAGTCCACACAAAGCCGATTCATGTCCAATGGAATGTCTCATCTATATGATTCCAAAGGCTGAGTGGTCGCGCTTTGGAGCGCGCGCGCACCCTCGCCGGTGTTACACGGCAGCTGGAGGTGATTCATAATCTGCGTTTATTGTAGATTTCTCCAAAATGACACGTGAAAGTACACCATATATAACTTGTAGGAGAGTAAAAGCTTCACAGACAAACAGATTGCGCACAAGGCTGTGGCGCGCGCAGCGTTTGGAGACTCCAACATCACGTCATGTCATGAAAACTCTCCACTGAGACGCACAGACCCGTTTCTTCATATCATCTATTAAATAAACAAAGATCTATGTTCTACCAAACATCTAAGTTCCTCTGTGTTTACAGTAATTATGGTAATAAACTCGTGCGCAAAGTTAATATTTTCACTCAGAATGAATGGATGAGCCGTTGCGCACCAAAGCAGGGTGCGCGCACACACTAATACCGACACACAATCACTCGTTCTTTGCGTGATGAACACATTTTATTACTATTCTTACTTAGGATTATTTTCCTCACTCATATTATATTAAATTCATTATTTTCCTGAATCTAGAAATGATTTCTGATCGCGCAGGGATCAAACAAACATGTCCTTCACACATGCAGGAAGTAATTTGCATCTGTTTAACATATGTAAATGAAGGCGTGTCAGGGGAGGTGTCTCACGTGCGCTCAGTTCCACGTTAATTGTGATGTACAAAAGGAATGTGCGTGGATTCAGGTGTACGCACAGTTTGATACATCTGGATTTTTTTGTGCGTACACACTTTTCTGGATTTGACCGTACGTCACTTTTCAGTAGGAAATCCACGCAAGTCTTTGTACATGAGGCCCCTGGTCACTCTGTGTTTTCAGTGTTTTTATAAATGCTGATAGAGAAGCAAGGGGACTATAGTTTTTTTTTAGAGATTACTTTGTCTAAAATCAGTCTGTCAGTAGATAGTGACAGAGTGAAGAAATATGTTAAAAATATATTGTTTGAAAAGTTAGACTACATTACAATGTTACATACCCCAGCTTTAAGTCCTGCACCTTGGAACATTTTGCCAGATAAAAAAAAAATAAAACATATAAAACACTATGAAACGCTCGATTCATTCTATTTTTTGTATTAAATAATTTTATTTCCAAGAGCAATGTACAATTTGCAAAAGCAAACGGGGATAAGTGCCACCATCTGGCAAGACCTACAAAACCTTCAGAAAAAAAAAAAAATCCCACGCAAATGAAACAAAGCTGAGCTCTGAATCTGTGAAACTGTTTTGTTCTGGTTGAGATGTTTTTATTTCCAGCGGTAGAAAGTCACTTGTTCTGTCCTACAGCGGATATTACCAAGGCAGTAAAAAGCACCTGCTTTTCCTCATGTTATTTTTATTCATTTCACAAACCTTGCCTAAAAATAAGCACATCAGTGGCACATAGTTTAAAACGACTGCCTTGAGTCTCAAAACACTTTTTATATATTAAACTTTCACTCATACCGGCATAAAGACGAAAGCAAAACCAATAAATAAAATAATCAGCGCTATCTTGTTTTGACAGTGTAAAAAAAAGACAACCACCTAAAATCTAAACATGAAACAGTTACGTTGAACTTGTTTGACTCAAAGCTTTTTTTTTAGTTTCCTGCTTTCGCTGCAGTAACGTTTTCTCACGGCTCGGCGTCCTCTCCCGTTCTGAAAACAAGTTTCAAACCAGGGAGGAGTCTTTGAGCTTGTTCCTCGAAAACAGGACAACCAGCGTGACTTCTGGCACGTGAGACGACGAGAGAAGCAGCTCCTCTGCTGCCGTCGCTGACGGGAGACGGACGGATCGAAGAGAGGGAAAAAAAAAAGAAAAGAGGCTGACAGGTTTCCTGACAGCCCCTAGAGCAGAAGTTGGTTTGAGGTGGAGGAGGGTGGAGAGCTGAACGTCTCCAGGGAGTTGGTTGGAAATGAGCAGACGGAAAGAGCGGATGTGGTCTACGAGGCTGCAAACCTGGTCGGGTGGAGCCGAGGTGTGGGTCGCAGTGAGGACGGAGGGAGATGTGCTCCTTCCTCCCTGACGGAGGAGGAAAGGGCAGCAACAGAGAAGACCCTTCATGGAGGGAGGGGGGAGCAGACGGCAGGAGAAGGACACACCTCCTCAGTCTTTCCTTACCCTCCTCTTCCTCACAGCTTGTTTGTGGCTCTCTTCAGCAACGTCTCCTTCACCTCCTTCACCCTTCAGTGGCAGAAAGAGTAAAAAGAGGAAAGCTTAAATGAATACATTCGTCTAAAGCAGGGGTGCCCAGATGTTTTCACCATGCAGCTGCTTTTAAAATGACACAGTCAAAGTGATCTACCTGCTGTAAGACCCTGCTTTTACATGAGAACATCTGGAAACGTCAGTGTTTTTTTCCCTTCAGTGTTTATTAAACAAAAAACGAACAGGTTTACACGAAAACGCTGTAGTTTCTATGTCAGTCGGGTTGCCAGATAAGAAATTACAAAACTATAGCACTGTAGCTTTAAAATAGTATTTTGACCTAAACTATCATACGAGCTGAGGTGTGTGTTGCGTTTGTTGAACATGTGCAAAAAAAGAAGAAGGGGGTAAGACATTTGGAATTTATCTGGCAACCCCGATACAAGGCTCAGCTGCATTTATCACACATGCAGCATCTGCATGAGAGTTTCGTCCAAACGGGTGAATACACGAACGTCTCTTTGGAGCCTGGATTCTGTTAGTTTTGCACCTACATGCTGAGAAAGGGTGAGCAGCACAAAAACACTCTGCTCTCTGCCGTTTATTATAACAGTTATTATTTATTACAACTGTTGTTATTTATTACAACTGTTATTTATTACAACTGTTGTTATTTATTACAACTGTTGTTATTTATTACAACTGTTGTTATTTATTACAACTGTTGTTATTTATTACAACTGTTGTTATTTATTACAACTGTTGTTATTTATTACAACTGTTGTTTATTTATTACAACTGTTGTTATTTATTACAACTGTTGTTATTTATTACAACTGTTGTTATTTATTACAACTGTTGTTATTTATTACAACTGTTGTTATTTATTACAACTGTTGTTATTTATTACAACTGTTGTTATTTATTACAACTGTTGTTATTTATTACAACTGTTGTTATTTATTACAACTGTTGTTATTTATTACAACAGTTGTTATTTATTACAACTGTTGTTATTTATTACAACTGTTGTTATTTATTACAACTGTTGTTATTTATTATAACTGTTATTATTTATTATAACAGTTATTATTTATTATAACTGTTAATTATAACTGTTGTTATTTATTATAACAGTTATTATTTATTACAACAGTTGTTATTTATTATAACAGTTATTATTTATTACAACTGTTGTTATTTATTACAACTGTTGTTATTTATTACAACTGTTGTTATTTATTATAACAGTTATTATTTATTATAACAGTTATTATTTATTATAACTGTTATGCTGGTGAAGATTCTCAGTCGTCCAGGACTCCTCTGTTTAACGATGGTTTCTCTCTTTTTACATAAATCGCCTCCTTCACACCCCTCTCAAACCACCTGTGCTCTCGGTCCAAAATATGAGGAGAGGAGGAGGTCTAAGATTTCAACTTTCTAAAACTTATGGTGCGGCTCTGGGTTTGGTTCCCAGGCGTCTCACACCTGATGAGAACAGAGGAGCCTCGTTTGTGAATTAGACTAACAAGACTTTGACAGGTCCCTACTATCAATGTGTGAGGTGTGATTTGTCAATTTACATACAGTAGGATGTGTGTGTGTTTTCTGTAAGCTCTGTTTTCACACACTGAACTTTGAATGGGTCACAGGTACGTGTTATCCCAAGTATGTGGGGGTGTTAGTTTCCAATTTACATATGTTGGTGCGTGTCTATGGCTTATCCTGTTATAACTTCGCCCTCTCACTGTCTCCTCACTAATTGATAAAGCTCCTCGGATGAGAAGCGAAACGTCTTGTTTGCTACAAATAAAGTCCAGTTGTTCTGTATTGAACGCCTTTTTTTAGGGCGGCCGTGGCGTAGTGGTAATGGCAGTCGTCCCCCGATCGGAAGGTTGGCGGTTCGAATCCCGGTTCCCCACACCATGTGTCGTTGTGTCCTTGGGCAAGACACTTAACCCCGAGTTGCTCCCGGTAGGACTGGAAAGCACCTTGCATGGTAGTCTGCCGCTACCGGTGTATGAATGTGTGTAGCATTCAATGTGTGTAGCACTTTGAGATTTTCACTAATGAAAAGTGCGTTATAAATTGAATTCATTATTATTATTATTATTATTTATTATTAACTGTTTATTTATTATAACAGTTATTTATTATAACAGTTATTTATTGTAACTGTTGTTATTTATTGTAACTGTTGTTATTTATTGTAACTGTTGTTATTTATTGTAACTGTTGTTATTTATTATAACTGTTGTTATTTATTGTAACTGTTGTTATTTATTGTAACTGTTGTTATTTATTGTAACTGTTGTTATTTATTGTAACTGTTGTTATTTATTGTAACTGTTGTTATTTATTGTAACTGTTGTTATTTATTGTAACTGTTGTTATTTATTGTAACTGTTGTTATTTATTGTAACTGTTGTTATTTATTGTAACTGTTGTTATTTATTGTAACTGTTGTTATTTATTGTAACTGTTGTTATTTATTGTAACTGTTGTTATTTATTGTAACTGTTGTTATTTATTGTAACTGTTGTTATTTATTGTAACTGTTGTTATTTATTGTAACTGTTGTTATTTATTGTAACTGTTGTTATTTATTGTAACTGTTGTTATTTATTGTAACTGTTGTTATTTATTGTAACTGTTGTTATTTATTGTAACTGTTGTTATTTATTGTAACTGTTGTTATTTATTGTAACTGTTGTTATTTATTGTAACTGTTGTTATTTATTGTAACTGTTGTTATTTATTATAACTGTTGTTATTTATTATAACTGTTGTTATTTATTATAACTGTTGTTATTTATTATAACTGTTGTTAATTATTGTAACTTATTTATTATATACGACGGAGCTTTAGGGCCACGTTAAGAAAAAAAAGCCATAAAATTACAAGAATAAAGTCGACTAGTCTTAATATTACGAGAATAAAGTTGTACAAGACTTTTTTTTTTTTTTTACAGCTGTCAATTTTTTTTGCGTGTCAGCAAATGACCATTCTGAAGGTAAATGAGTCGTAATATTATCCGAACTCCGACACGATAAAGCAGTGTTTACTGCATTTTAAATGTGGTCAAATGAAGAATGTTTGTCAAACGTATTGTTATTGACTCTTACTCAAAATGTGTTCCAGTACTGCCACATACTGTTGTGTTTGTCTGCTGCTTCTGGAATGCATATACGTAGTGACGTCATTATGTCCTGACTAGGGATGTCCGATAATATCGGCTTACCGATATTATCGGACCGATATTGGCATAAAACTGTAAAATCTCTACATATCGGTATCGGTTTCTCTTCCGATAACAAAAGCCCGATAATTCACATTTTATTTAACAATGAAAAATTATAGTAGGCTGTATATTTTACTTGTTATTTTAGTTGACATTACATGTTCCAAGCTCTTTTACAGCTACAATGTTTAATTTTATTTGTTAAGTCAAATTTGTCCTAGCTATAGTGGGTATTGTCAGGATTATCTCAGGGAGAGCATGATCCAACCTATTGTTTAAGTTTTTTTTTTAATAAATATGGCAGTTTTTCCATAACTTCAGTTGAAATGGTTCTTGTTTTCTACAGACTGTTTGCCTATGGAATGTATCCAGTGGGGCAACACAATAAAGCAGACAAAATGTCCCTGACAGGAGATATATAATTTCACCTTAATATCGGTTTGTAATATCGGTTAATATCGTAATCGGAAATTAAGTGTTAAACAATATCGGCATATCGAATATCGGCAAAAAAGTCAATATCGAGCATCTCTAGTCCTGACTCGTTTCCGTTTGAGAACGGCGCTCAGTGAGCGTGTGTGCAGCGCTGTTACAGGTCTTCAATAAATGTGCCAGAAAGAGGCTGAAGAGACCCAGCGACTCACTCACAGGAACACTTCGCTTCGGATTGGTTTGCTGACACTGGATTGATTGACAGGTTGCGTCATGGATCCAAAAAAAAGAAGTCTTGTACGACTTTATTCTCGTAATTTTATGGCTTTTAAAAAAAAATTATTAGCGTGGCAATATATATATATATATATATATATATATACTGTATATTTTTTGGGGGTGGTGTGGCCCTAAAGCTCCGTCGTAATTATAACTGTTAACTCTTTGCAAATGTCAATGCTAGAACCTTCAGTTTATTTTATAGATATACTTTTTATACTTTTTATACTACTATGCAAAAACTCAGGACAGTATTACACTTTTATTATTTCATTTTATGCTTATGTTCATTGGGTGTTTGGTGTTTCAGTGTTGGTGTAAATTTTCATACTTTTATACTATTATGAAAAAACTCAGGACAGTGTTACACTTTTACTATTTTATGCTTATGTTTATTAAATGTTTTAGTGTTTAGTGTTTAGATGGTTACTGTTGCACCGAGGGACTGAGAGAAACGCAATTTCGGTCCTGTGTATGTCCTGTACTAGCCTGGCCCTCGCCTTCCTGCACAGCTCCGCTCAATTCTCATTTCCCTTCACTTCACAGTCTGGGACTTCCCCCATCCACAAGGATTTCTCCGGTAGATTTTTGTTCGGACCAATCAGAGAACAGAAGGCGGAGTTTTGAACGACGTCGACTGACGTCGTCATTCAAAATGGCTGCCGCCACGAAGGAATTTTCAATAAAACAAGGTAAAAAACTATTATTTCTCTGCTGAGAAAAATATATTTCTTAGCTGACGTTATATCAGAAGTGTTCCTGAGCAATCAGAGAGCAGAAGGCGGAGTTTTGAACGATGTCGACTGACGTCGTCATTCAAAATGGCTGCCGCCACGAAGGAATTTTCATCAAAACAAGGTAAAAAACTATTATTTCTCTGCTGATAAAAAATATATTTCTTAGCTGACGTTATATCAGAAGTGTTCCTGAGCTTAACAGTTCCTAAATCAATTCACGAAATGGTCAAATCTGCTGGATTTAAATAGTTTCGGTTTGACATTTTCCAAACAGCCTCGGGTGCGCTACGAAAATAAATGATAAAAAATCGAATTTTATCTCAAATGTTTTATCTAGGCCAACAGTCAGTAAATTAGAGCCATATAATTACACACTGGTGGCAGAAAAAATATCCACCGAGTGGTTTCTGAGCAATTTATCTGATAGCCTGGACCTCGCCAGGCTAAACTAACAAAACTCCGCCTTCTGTTCTCTGATTGGTCCATTCAAAAATCTCCAGGAGAAATCGTTTTCAANTATATATATATATATATATATATATATATATATATATATACAGGTAACCCCCGACCTACGACCCCATCGACCTGCGAACCACGGGACTTACGAACATATCATATTTAATAAAAATATGAATTAAAAAAAAAAAATATATATATATATATATTTTTTTTTTTTGTGTTTAAATGTTCTTAATTTCATGTGTACATCACTTTGTTGCAGCTCTGGTTGTTTTAAAGGCTTTATAAATAATAATTATGATAAAAAAGATCATTTCTGATCATTTTTGAGCAATTTTTGAGCAATTTTGGGAAACAGGAAGTAGGTCTTCAGTTTACACGGTCACAAATTAATGTAGAACACCGGACGCTATTTAAGGTTCAGTCACTGGGGTCTCCGGTCACAAATTAATGTAGAACACCGGACCGGACGCCATCTTAGGTTAGCTGCCGAGAGCTGGACGAAGACTGGTGACCAGGATGGCTTCATATGGATTAATTACTAGCTGGAAACGTCTCTGTGAACTTTGTGGATGTCTCAGGCAGCGGATTTATCGCCGATCGTGCCAGGCCGCCGTGCGAACACCTCCGGCCGGCCTGGCTACACCTCCGGCCTGGCTAGCTCCAGAGCTAACACTGGAGCTAACACGGGAGCCGGCCTTTTGAACACTGGTGACCAGGATCGCATCATGTGGATTAATTACTAGCTGGAATAGCTCTGTGGACGTCTCAGGCTGGAGCAGCGGCTGGAGCAGCAGCTGCAGATTGATCGCGCCGCCGCTCCAACACTAGCTCATGGCTTGGCTAGCAGAAGCTAGCCAGCTAGCTAACACAGGCCTGGAGCAGCTGCGGTGGCTTGCCGGCCCCGCGCTGCTCGGCCCGAAAACAATCAACGCATGGCAACCTAAGATGTCGGCTTTGACCATCTCAAAGTAAGAAAATATATTTTTATTTATTCTGTAAATGTGAATAGCAATGTTTAACATTACAGTACACTACTTTACATGCTTAAATGTGTGCGCGCGCTCCGTTAGCATGATAAATAAAGGTTGAATGAATGAATGAATGAATAATTTTTTTTTTTAAATATAATTTTCACCCCCTACCTACGAACGGATCGAGCTGCGAACGGTTCTTAGGTCCCAAACTCGTACGTAGGTCGGGGGTTCCCTGTATATATATATACTGTATACAGGTAGTCCCCGACTTACGAACGAGTTCCGTACCTATGGGCCGTTCGTAAGTCGAAAATTCGTAATGCCGGGTTCCCAGCGAACGCGTCTTGAGCAGCAAAAACGCTCCCGACGCGCGGTGTTGGCTGCTTGTCAACAGATGTCTGTTCACACCAAACGTGTCTAAAGACGCGCAGTGGGAGGAGCATTTTGGTGAATTTCACCATCTAATCCAGGAGCTGCGCGCAGACGAGCATCGCTTTCAGCTGTACTTCCGTGTCACCCGAGCCCAGTTTGACGACCTGCTTGATGGCCGCATCACCTTGCAGGACACCAACTACAGGCGCGCAATTTCAGCAGAAGAACGGCTGTCCATCGGTCTCAGGTTGGGATCATGTCAGACAACATTGATATAGAGAAAATTCACCCGACAAGTGTTAGCAGTATGCCACAGTATTTAGGTGACTATTGTCTACCGAATTTTAGAACAATAAACCAATAATACAAAAAAAAGTGCCTAACTAGTATTAAATTCCGTCCCGTCGTTGTTGCGTCATCACATGGCAGAGTCTCTCCCGATTGGTTGCTGCTACGCGGCGAGCAGCCGAAGTAGGTCAAAGTTCAATTTGTTGAACTCGAGCAGCGGCTGCTCTGAACGTGCCGCATGCGCAGAAAAAGAACACCGCACCCTGCCGCGCTGCTTGAACTGCTCAAAACGCGGCGCGTCACGCTGCGCCGCTCCTCGATGCGCGGCCACATAGACTTTGTATGTAAACTGGCTGCTTCGGCTGCTCGAAACGCGTTTGGTGTGTAGCCGGCATAAGTCGGATCACATACAAAAATATATATACCCGTATATATTTTTTAAATAAATAAATCGATGTACAGTACTGTACAGTTACCAAGCACTTAGCCTATCCTAACACAGTTTTTAAAGATGAAGGAGTGAGTTGAATTGTCTCCCTTTCACATAAAGTGAAAGTGAAAGTAGCTCCCTTTATGTGAATGGAGCCTGCTGGGGAGGAGGGAGAAAATTCAACTGACTCCTTAAAGGTGCAATATGTAATTTGTGGAACACGCTGGAACTTAGGAAAATTTTAAACAGAGACACTGTTTCTGGTCCCTCCCCCTCAGAGCCATATATGGCTCTGCTCCCTCTTGCTCTCGGTGAAATTCAGCTCTGCTTCCGAATGCTCCGCCTCCACTGCATGTCCTGTCAGCCGCTGCGAAGTTCTGTGTTTATATGTTAATAAAACGTTCTAAAAAATAAAATAAAAACAGGGAGCGCTGGTCCAGCACACCAGAACACCATGAAATCTGCAGAGCCGCGCGCAGCCACGTTGGACATGAGTTTAATTCGCTCGTGACAAATTCATTCATTTCCTCAATGTTTCTGTCATGAGTCAGTGGAGGAGGAAGCGATCACTTGACTTTTGGCAAAAAAACAAAAGAAAAGTCCAGATCAGGGATGAAGAAGGGGAATTTA
Organism: Garcialebias charrua; assembly: GCA_038048925.1. NCBI lineage: Eukaryota > Metazoa > Chordata > Actinopteri > Cyprinodontiformes > Rivulidae > Garcialebias > Garcialebias charrua. The sequence continues at coordinate 29,279 of JBBPBX010009525.1, read as the reverse complement.
ATACATTTGTGTCACATACAAAACAGTTTTGCATCGCTTTGCAATCCTTTGAACGAGAACGTGCGCGGCCGCTGGGGCTGGGACAGGCGGGGGCGTGGGTTAGGAGCGTGAGAAGCTCTGTTTTTATTGGCTGGTTAACGGCGGGTCACTGTGGCTTTTTAGAAATGCTTTTAGAGAAGCAAGGGGACTATAGTTTTTTTCAGAGATTACTTTGTCTAACATCAGTCTGTCAGGAGATAGTGACAGAGTGAAGAAATATGTTAAAAATATATTTTTTAGACAACTTACAGACTGCACTACAGAACTGCAGACTGTAGCTTTAACTGTGTTAGGATAGGCTAAGTCAAGTGCATGGTGACTGTACATTTATCTATTTATAAATAAAAAAATAAATAAAAATATATTTTTAATAAATAGATAAATGTACAGTACTGTACAGTCACCACGCACTTAGCCTATGAGTTGAATTGTCTCCCTCCTCCCCAGCAGGCTCCATTCACATAAAGGGAGCTACTTTCACTTTATGTGAAAGGGAGACAATTCAACTGACTCCATCTTAAAAAACTGTGTTAGGATAGGCTAAGTGCTTGGTGACTGTACAGTACATGTATTAATTCATTAAAAGATAAAATAAATAAAAAATGATATGCATATTCGTAAGTCCGGAACCTCGTATGGCGATGCGCTCGTAAGTCAAGGACTACCTGTATGTGTATATACTGTATATATTTAACTCATGTAAAAGAGTATTTAGAAAAGTGCTATAAAAATAAAATGCATTATTATTATTATTAAAGGCTAACTGTTGGACTATTTGCTGATTTGCTGTTCCGTCTCACTGAATCCCGATTGGGACCAGGTGAGACGTGCAGCCTGACTTTTCAGCATCATTCTCCATTTTTGTTTTCAGCTTGAAAAAAAACGTATTCTAGGCCGTGCACATTATTTTATTACCCATCAATACACGTGTTGTTTCCCACTTGAACCGCTTTGTACCCACCTCAGCGACCGCCCCCAGGTTTATGATGTAATCTGCTGGAGTTTGAAATGTGAATAAAAAAGGGGCGGATTTGGACCAGTTTTTTTTTTTTTTACATCGTGACCATCCTGTGGTTTTCAGACCCGGACATTCGGGTCTTTAGCCTGCGATGGCTCCTGTTAAAGGAGGTTCCCCCCCATGCAGGACTCAAGATACAGCTGTAGGGTCTATGGAAACTAAATAAGAGACGGGCTGAACTTCAGAGACTCACGCTGCCTCGACAGCAGCTCCTCTCTGGGCTCTAATCAGGCGAACAGCATTCGTGAGGGAGTCTCATTGTTTACCGTGATTTCTATTTATTTTTGTTAGTTGCAGAGGCCTTCCCGTCTTTTTACACAACAGTAGAGCTTTATTATTATTATTATTTTTCTATCGGCTGCTCAGAATAATTCCACCCGGCTCAGACTGCAACTTGGAGTCGCAGTTTCAGCTCCGTGAAGATGCCACCTCCAAGGACTGAAACTATTTTAAAAAGCAGCTGCTTTGATGTTCTTTATGTCCAAGAACACACTTTCACCGTTCGTACAGATGGAAGCACCAGCTCCGGTTGTTTTGCTGTAAAAATATCTGAAGCAGACATTTTTCCTCCAGTTGAACATCTTTAAACATCTGAACCTGCGCAGGAAAGACCAACCTCATAATCCAATGTCCTCTCTGGAGCTTTGCTGTCCTCCTCCACTTCTTCTTCTTCTTCCTCCTCATCCTCCTCCTCCTCCTCTTCTTCATCATCATCATCCCCTTCAAGATCCTCTGCTCCTGCTCCACTGTCTTCCAGCTCCTCTTCCTCTTTTGCTTTAAAGACAAACAGGAAAAGGTGGTGAGGATGAAGATGAGATCCTCTGCAGGACCCAGAGCTGACAGATGAATGTCCAACCTGCAGCTGGAGCTTCTTCTGCTTTGTCTTCCTCGTCTGCTCCTTCCTCCTCCTCCTCGTCCTCCTCCTCTATATCAGCGTGGGGCAGATCCACTTTTTTGTAGACGTAGTCATCTGATTTCTGCAGACGGTTTCAGCGAGGTTAGTTAAAGAGAACCTCTGACAGTTAACCGGAGTGTTTGATGAAGATCTTGGTACCTTCGGCCAGCAGAAGAGCACAGCCAGTCCGACGGGCAGGCCCACGGTCAGGATGTAGATCACCCACAGCCACGGTCGCTCCTCTGCCGCCATCATCAGCTGAGCAAAAATCCCTGGCTGTTGAGACGAAGAGATCAAACAGTTTTTTTATTTATTTAAAACCTTTTCACCGCACCTCGTGTTCTGCTCAGCCGTCGTTAGGCAGCGCACTGACCTCGTTAGCACTGGCCACCAGTTTCTTCAAGCCCCAGCTGTCAGCGGCCCAGCGGTCTGCCACCTCCTTGTGAGACGTGATGATGAAGTTGTCAAAGTAGATGTCGGAGGTCATCGACCACAGCTCCAGTCCCAGAGCTTTGAACGACGTCATCCTGAACGGATGCAGGTCCTCGAAGTAGTCGGGGTTATTGATCTTCTGCGGCTTCCAGACCCCCTGGAGAAAAGACAAAGAACCGGGACGACGCGATTACAGGAGAAGACGCTGACCACGTCCTTCGCGGCGGCGCAAACACTGAAGGAGTTCCACGTGCGGTCAGGATACGAACAGGCACGTTTAAAATGGATTCATCAAGGGTCGGCACCACACAAAAAGAAAAAGGGTTTTGCTAAGATAAACGTTCACATTTTGAGATGCACATTTTTTTTGTGTGCATAAAATTTAAGCTTATAAATAGGCCTGTTGAGATAAACATCAATTAATAGCACGATAAATGAAAATTATCAACCTCATTTTCATTTAGCGGCTTTATCGTTTCTTCGTGTCTCTCTCTTTCTGAAATCACTGGATGACAAAAAAGCTAAACTCCGGTGCTCTTCACTGTTCCCTTTCTCTTTAAAATCCATTTTACCGGTAATCATCTAAAATCGCGTTTTTGGATGATTAAAAGCAGCTAAGCTACGAGCTAAGCTAACAGGCTGACCTCGGGGAATAAACCTCCGTTTTGTCGAAGCTCCAAAATTCAGGTTTAAACCCGTGCCTTCGTCTAAAAAATAGTTTTTCTCTGCAAAAAGAAGCTGAGAACTTGTTTACTGATTTTTTTAATTAAAAGTTTTGTGACAAATGCTAAAGAGCTCAAACCACACCGAGCGTCCGCCATTTTGAAAACTGAAAAACAGGAAGGAGAGACATCCACCAAGTCAAGGGGCCTCCCTCCCATTTTTCTTAAAGTGACACGCTGCTCCCTCCCTCACTATCCATCCTTCGGTTCAAACAGTCTTATACTGCTTTCCAGTGGTCAAAAAAGGTACTACACTCAAAACAAATTAAAAATGTATTCTAAAATTTGACAAGAATTACCAATTATTGTCAAATTTCAAACAATATTATACGGTAGTTTATCGCAATAATTTCTGAGACAATTCATGGCCTAGCAAATTTTGTTATGGTGACAGGCCTACTTATAAATTAGCTTACAAATGTTGGATGACAAAGAGTATAGAGAAATATCTAGTTTGAATTTCTTTTGAATATTTCTGCTGACATTTATTTATTTATTTTTAATTAGGACAATGCATATTAATCAACATGACAGCGGTAAGCATCAATGTAAATATGGCGGAGTTAGCACAATAGCTAATTTTCATCCGTTGTCCTAAGGCAGGTAAGAACAAGAAACATCCCACAAAATAAAAGAGCAGAGAATAATACAAACATCACCTATATAGCACATAACACAACATAAAATTACAATAAAGATATGATGCCATAAGAAAATAGACAAAGTAATCTACACACGAGTGCACTTCTGGTTTGTTTTCAGCCAAAGTTTCAGAGAGTTTTTAAAGCTGGAGTAGGTGCCGCATGTCAGTGTGTTGTGAGGACGACAACAGTGCCACACAAGAATTCAAACTTTGTTGTCACCTGATAGTTGGGATTGTCGATGAGAGGGGCTTTCCACTTGCCCTTGTACTGAGGGTTGTTGATCATGGGGCGCTTCCACTCCCCGCAGCCAGGAGCCGTCTCACAGGCCGGGTTGGGAACCTGCGGGGCCTCCCACTCTCCGTCCATCTCCTCGTCCCTGCAAACACAGAACGGCGCTCGGTGAAAGCCGTCATCAGGTCAGAGCATCGTTTGACGCGTTAAAACGAACAAGCCTCAGACTCACAGGCTGGTTTGGTGTGAGCACCTACCAGTCTTCGGGTTTTTCAGCGGTTGGATCAGAGACAAACTCTGGCTCATCGTCCAGCCAGCCTTCTGGCTTCAGCGCGTCAGGATCCTCAACCTTTGCAGGCGCATCTTCATCCCTGAGGAGACGAGCGCACTAAATATGTAAAAGCTGGAAAACCTTATCCACAAACGACAACGAAAAGAATCAACAAAAACTAAAGAAGGCATCCTCTGTGTTTGTTTAAATCAGGTCTCTCGTGTAAACAAGTCCTCGTGGCTCAATGAGACTAACCTGTAGAAATAAAAAAGGCAACAATGTACAGCGGCAATAAATAAATAAACAAGATAAAACAAGCAGAACAGAATCTAAAATGAGCAAAAACTACAGCGGAAGGCCAAACTAAGCACAATAAACTAAGCACAATAGACTACCGTATTTTCCAGTGTATAGGTCACACCTTTTTATGTTTTTTCCAAGGCCTGCGACCTATACTCAGGTGCGACCTATATATGGCTTGTTATCACTTTCGGCAAAACAAATTTTTAAATCCAGCTCATTTCACAATTACGTTCATTTATTAAGGAAAAGTTCAGCTCAGACACATATTTGCTATAATTTTTATCAAACAAATAATTGTTTTTAAGTGTTAATCTTCTTAAAAGCCTTGCTGTGCGCTCCTGTGGCAGACATTTGCAGCAGAGCTAAACGTAGGTGCGACCTATCTAGGGATTTTTCCAATCTATTGGTGATTAATTGGACAATGCGACCTATACACCAGAAAATACGGTATATGCCACAGGGGGTCATGACGTACTTCCGGTAAAATGCAACCCACATCCGCCACTTCCAGTTCCCATCCACTGCCGTTGTTGTTAGCGTTAGCTCCTAGTAGCCGACCATGACAACGACCCGAAACGGGAAGCGGCTGCGAGCTACCGGCACTACAAGTGAGTTCCGTGGTGTCCGCCCACCGGTGGGAACAGCTGTACTGAGGAGGGGTTTCGGCGAAAATATATCGCGGCTATCCGTAGGGGGAACGTCGCCATAATTTTATATGGTTTTATATGTGTTTAGAGTTATTATTGGTGTGTATGCAGATGTTTTATTAATTGTATTTAGTCATTTATGTTCGTGTCTTTCCCGCTAACCGGAAGTGCGCCGTCTGTGTAATGACTGCGGGAGTGCTGGAATGGAAGCCCGTGGCATATCGTCTATTGTAGTTAAAAGCTGAACACAGCAAAACCATAGCTAAATGCTAAAAAGCTAAACCATGTTTAAAAGCTAAAATGAGCAACAATGTAGCTAAAGCTAAATACAATGCAGCTATTAGCTAAAAAAAAAGGCATGTATGTAGGTATGCTGAAGCAGATTTCATAGAAAATGTTTTCTATATGACAGATTTTATTTTAAACAAAAGTTAAATATTGAGAAAATTATCAAAATGACAAAAACCAATAGCCAGAGCGCATGACTCCTGATCAAGCCAAACGTTTTCATATATGAACGGTTAACGTATCACAAAATATGTGAAAACAGTTTGCAAGAAACTATAAACAGAAAGAAAAAAAAAAAACTGCAGGAAAGCTGACTCGGCAAATAAAACAGATCTACTTCACCCGGTTCTGGTGATTGTTCGTTAAAGATTGGCTGACATTATTTTTGAACTTTGCATAAATTGGCACAACATATACTGGTATACATTCAACTATGTTCGTTGTTGCAAACAAAATGATAATTTAATGAAAATTCGTTTAAAAAGTGAGTTTAAAATTCGCGCTGTGTTCCTTCACGGGACATCCAGGTACTTCCGCTTGCTAATTTTGTGACGTCAGCGCAGGATTTTCAGTCTGCGGCTGCGTATAGAACGCAGATTCATTTTCTGCACGTTCACCTATTTTTTATTTTTTTTGTATAACTTGAAAAATGCCGTTACGTTGGGTCGCATTTGGGTGTTCTAATATCATCAGTGAACGAGTGAGCCTTTTCACTTTCCTGAAAGATGAAATACTTCTTCAAGACTGGACAAAACAAACAAAGCTGTCCCCGTCGGAGCCCCCCTCGCTCCACCCGGGAGCCCCCTCACTCCACCTGAACGGTAAGGCAGAACCTGCTGTTTCCTGTTCAACCCACTGAACTAACTTCTGCTTCCCAAACTGAAGACAAATCATTCAAATCTAAACTTACATTGCTAAATTTGTCGGTTTATATATTGTGCACTATTGTTATGTAAAAGGGGCGTTCTAGGAGACATTCCTGCGCTGACGTCACAAAATTAGCAAGCGGAAGTACCCGGACGTCCCGTGCAGAAACACAGCGCAAATTTTAAACTCACTTTTTAAACAAATTTTCATTAAATTATCATTTTGTTTGCAACAACGAACATAGTTGAATGAGAAAAGATATATATGTTGTGCCACTTTATGTAAAGTTCAAAAATCATGTCAGCCAACCTTTAACACTTCCACCCTCTCGCCGTCTGCTGGGTTTGATGCTCACCAGTCGCCAGGTTTCGCAGCCTCCGGGTCGGGGATCTTGGCCCTCTCGTCCCAGTCGTCTGGCTTGGCGTCTTTCGGGTCGTCGATCTCCTTCGGTGGGTTGACCGGAGGCACCACGTCGTGCAGCAGGTTTCCGCGGCCGACGCTCGACTGATCGATGAACATCTCGTAGCTGTTGTCTGGGTTCAGGACTGACAGCAGACAAACGTAAGAGAACGGAGGACGCTCCTGAGCGAGCGCTCGTTTCCTGTCGGCTGCATACCCAGCGTGTACAGGTGGGTCTTCTTGTCCGTGTAGAACTTCTTGAGGTCCACGTCAGCCCTCTTGGCGTGCTTCTCCTCCAAGTCTTTGTTCAGAGGATTCTTGTGGCGGAAGATGAAGTGCAGCTTGTAGTCCTCGCCGCATTTGTCCGGTCCGAACATGATGGTGTAAGGCGTGCGGTCTTGAAACTGCTCCTGACGTGGAGAAGGGGCACAACCAGAACCGAAGACGTGACGGGTTAAAGGTGCAGTCTGCAGTTTCTGTAGAACGCAGCACTTAGAAAAATTTTCAACAGGGAAAGCATTCTGATCCCTCCCCCTCAGAGCCATATATGGCTCTGCTCCCCCTTGCTCTGCTGAAATTCAAATTCAAGCTCTGTTTTTATTGGCTGATTCAAATTCAAGCTCTGTTTTTATTGGCTGGTTAACGGCGGGTCACTGTGGCTTTTTAGAAATGCTTTTAGTAACACCTGGAGAAGCAAGGGGACTATAGTTTTTTCAAAGATTACTTTGTCTAACATCAGTCTGTCAGGAGATAGTAACAAAGTGAAGAAATATGTTAAAAATATATTTTTAGAAAACTTACAGACTGCACTACAGAAAATGCAGACTGCACCTTTAACCACGGTGGCCATGACGTTCACTTCAACAGGTATTCAAGAGTTGTAAACGCTCGTGTGACGTTTAGTTTCAGAGTTTCATTTCAATCCAGCAGCTCAGAGGATATTTTGCTAACAATGTCTGCAACGGCTTATGATAAAAGGTTTAAATGAAGAACTGAAGAATCTTTTATCAGTCAGAGTGCATGCTGGGAGTCTGTCATCTACCACCACACCAAACCGTGTTCTAAAACGGACCGAGTTATGTCCTTTCTTGGCGGCCATTTTGGATTTTGAAACAAGCAAACTGTTAAAACTGGGAGTGAACTGGTAGTTACATTTCGGTTCACACCAGTTCAACATCTAAAACCGATCGAGTTACTGCCATTTATTTTGTTTTCAAACAGCTGTGGCGGCCATTTTGAATGAGCTAGTCCCATTCCATTAATCAGTCGAAGACGCCGTGATAACTTTGAGAGAGTCAATCATTTCTGTCCAGTGGTTCCTGAGATGTTTTAAAGAATGTTTTCACAGGATAACGTCTTGTGGCTGAGCCACTCGTTTTGATTTACACGTGGGCACTCCGTGTCTTTTGGGCAGAAATAAAGTTAACGGAAAAATATAAATAAATAGTTTACTCGCAGCAGAAATCTGTTTTGTGGACGGTAAAAGGTGCTGCTGTTGAAACACATCGTGCTCAAATCTAAAGGCGATTTATTCTGACACATTATTTTAAAACAGTAAAAAGGAAACATTCCCTCATTCACCTAACCCTAAAAATCTGTCTCTCGTTAGGTTTTAGAATTAGATAAACAACTTCAAACTTTAAAACCTTACATGCAAACCTTGCAACTAAAATACCGTATTTTTCGGACTATAAGGCGCACTTAAAATCCTTAAATTTTCTCAAAAATCAACAGTGAGCCTTATAATCCAGTGCATCTTATGTATTAATTCTGGTTGTGCTTACTGACCTCAAACTAATTTTATGTGGTACAAAGCACTCAAAATGTGTAAGTTTCGCTTAATGCGCCTTATACTCTGAAAAATACGGTAAGGTGTACAGTATTTTCCTATTTTATTTATTTCATGACAGTTTATCCAAACGTAAAGATAGCTAGTGTTGAACCCTCCCTCTGGACACCGTGCTGATGATTTAAAGAGTCGTAAATAAACGTTTAAACCAACCAGATTGAGATTTCCGGCGTCTGAGAGAAGTTTGATGTATGCTCCGCCACAGTCGATCCCGTCCTGGAAATTCACCTCGTACCTGCGGTCAGAACACGAAACGGTCGGGCCCAGTCTGCTCTCTGTTAGCAACATCGGTGCACGAGGCCACTCACTGAACGACCAGAGGCTTATCCTTGAAGACGAAAGGTTTGTCCAGCATCGCAGCGATGGCGTGATGCTTGGCGTGGGACTTCAGCACCAGACCCTGGTCTCCTGGAACCTTGTTCTCCTTTAGTGGCTCCACAGCCCATTTTCCTACAGTCAAACAGGAGAGGGACCAAAACAAAAAAAAAAACCACAGAACACAGATAGTGAAGTCATAAATACATTAAAGACTTAAAATTAATTAAAAAAATACAAATCACCTTTCATAGATTTGACTTAGGATCAGCTTATGCTGAAAAATGACAGAGTTACAGCTGTTTTGGTCAACTCTAGAAAATAATGCAGGCGTGTGACATCATACACCATCTAACAGAGCTCAACGTATGTATTAGGGATAACTCTCAGCTACTACCATGTCAAATTTTAGCTCAATATTTGTAAATTTGGCTGAGTTATAACTATTTTGTATTTGCCAAGGTCAGTTAGCTGTGGCAGCCATTTTGACTTAGGTCGACTCCGAACGCCGTTTATCCAATAACTACTTCTTCAGAGTTTCATTAAAACCCATCATTTGGTTCAAGAGATATTTTGCTAACAGAACAGACACAATATAAATGCTTGTCTACCACCTTTCAGTGGTGGTCATTTTAAAACCCAGCAACGAACCGTCGTATTTGGCGATGTCACCATCTGCATCCTCCTTCGTTGTTTTTGACTGCTGCCACCTGCAGAGGGCGACGTCAGAAAACTCCTCACTCTTAGAGCTCATTACGAAAACGGTACGGAACTGTTGGAGCGTTTGGGTCGTACCTGTCCAGCAGTCCGTCATCGAAAGTCTCAGCAAAGTAAATGTCTCCGGTAGGAACTGGAGTCTTGTAAGTTACCTGGGAGGCATCAAGAGATCCAAACGTTAACTAGGCCTGTCACGATAACAAAATTTGCTGGGCGATTAATTGTCTCAGAAATTATTGCGATAAACAATAATATTGATTGAAATTGGACAATAATTAGTAATTATTGTCAAATCTAAGAAGTAATGTTTGTTCATTTGTTTTGTGTGTAGTAACTTTCTTCGACCACTGGATGGCTGTATAAGACTGAACCGAAGGATGGATAGTGAGGGAGCGAGCAGCGTGTCTCTAAGAAAAATGGGAGGGAGTCCCCTTGACGCGACATGGGCTGTTTCACTTTGGTTTTCAAAATGGTGGACGCTCGTGTGGTTTGAGCTCTTTAGCATAGCATTTTTCACACAAAGCTTTTAATAAAAAATCAGTAAACAAGTTCTCAGCTTCTTTTTGCAGAGAAAAAACCTTTTTACACGAAGGCACGGGTCTCAACTGTGAATTTTGGAGCTTCGACAAGACAGAGTGTTTTCCCCGAGGTCGGCCTATTAGCTTAGCTCGTAGCTTAGCTTCTCAGCTTAGCTGCTTTTAACGATCCAAAAATGTGATTTTTGGACAGTTAAAATGAATTTTAAAGAGAAAGGGAGGTGTCAGTGAAGACACCGGAGTTTAGCTTTTTGTCATCAAGCGTCTTCAGCAGAAAGAGAGACACGAAGAAATGATAAAGCCGATAAATGTAAATGAGGGCGATAGTTTTCATTTATCATGCGATTAATTATTTATTGTTTATCGCGACAGGCTTAACGTTAATGTTTTACATCTCAAGTGTAAAAAGCTTTAAAGTTTGTCCCGTTTCTCACCTGGAAGGTGACGTTGGCATCAGAACTCGTCTGATCCGCTTCATCAGACTGATCATCATCCGCCACCGTTGCTTCCTCCTCTTCCTCCCCCATCAGAACTTTCAGCTCCTCCTCGTCCAAACCCAAGTCATCGTCCGAGACGTCCCCCTCCCACTGGTTCTCGTGATCCGCCACGACCGCCGCGGTCAGCAAGGACAGGAGCAGCAGGCGCCACACCCAGCCCCCACCTAACGTCATCTGAGGAGAGGGAGGACAGTGTGGGATAAGTATCGTAACAAGCAGCAGCAGGGTGAGTGGGGGGAATTATTTGTGCTAAGATGAGGTGTTGCTTCTAAAAATAGAAACATAAGAGTGTGAAATGATGAGTGTGAGGGATGGAGGTGAACTGTGTCCTCAATACACCAACCTTTGTTTCAGAGTGTCTGAACGCTCATTCACATACAGTATTTTCTTCTGTACTTTTATTCCAATCCAACTACAGGGGGTCCCCGACTTACGAGCGCTCTGACATACGAGGTTCCGGACTTACAAATATGCATTTCATAAAAATAAAAAATAAAAATCTTTTTGATAAATGAATACATGTACAGTACTGTACAGTCACCAAGCACTTAGCCTATCCTAACACAGTTTTTAAAGATGAAGGAGTGAGTTGAATTGTCTCCCTTTCACATAAAGTGAAAGTAGCTCCCTTTATGTGAATGGAGCCTGCTGGGGAGGAGGGAGACAATTCAACTGACTCCTTAACTGTGTTAGGATAGGCTAAGTGCTTGGTGACTGTACAGTACTGTACATTTATCTATTTATAAATAAAAAAAAATAAATAAATATATATACTGTATATTTTTAATAAATAGATAAATGAGCTAGCTCCCTTTATGTGAAAGGGAGACAATTCAACTCACTCGTTCATCTTTAAAAACTGTGTTAGGATAGGCTAAGTGCTTGGTGACTGTACAGTACTGTACATGTATTCATTTATAAAAATTAAAAATATATATATTTTTTTGTGATCCTACTTACAAATTTTCCGACATACGAGCGGCCCATAGGTACGGAACTCGCTCGTAAGTCGGGGACTACCTGTACTTCTGTATATTTTCTGCTTTTAGCCATTCATATATCAAAACGTTCAGCTCATTTCAGAAATGGGTGCCGACTTATTTTTTATACTTCTTAAATTATTTTAATTCATTAATATTTTCTTCATGCAGGTGCATCTAAAAAATAGAATATCGTAAAAGTTAAATTTTATTTGTCAATCATTTAAAAGTTAAATTCATTATAGAGATTCATTACACAGAGTGAAATACTTCAAGCCTTTATTTCATGCAATTTAGATGATTATGGCTTATAAATAATGAAAAAACAAAACAAATGTAGTGTCTCAGAAAATTACATTATTATTAAGAGGTTCAATTTTGTAAACTCCTTGTGTCACACCCTAATCAGCTGATTAACTCCTGGACATGAGCTACAAATGTCTCATTCCTCAAGTCGAGCCACTCAGGAGCGTCTTGCCTGGGCTAAAGAGAACCAAACGTGTTTCATTAAGTTAAAAAAATTAATACAGTACAAATAAAAGGCTTTTAAACATAAAACAAATCCTGACTGACGCAGTAAAATTTTATTTTGTTCCTGAAGTTAAACTGATAAAATGAGCTACTTACAACCTGAATCACAGAAAAGAAACAACACACGGTGACTACGGTATTCACCTTCATCAAACAATTAAAAACAATTAGAAAATATGATGTTTCTGCTGATTTCAGCTGGTTGAATTAAAACAATTTTGGCTCCGTCACATTTACCGGTCAATTCAACCATTACGTAGTTTACTAAACTGAAGACAGAAATTAGTTTAAAAATTCACCTACATGACTAAAGTGTTCAGATAAAAAATAAATAAAAAAAAGATTACTGGAAGTTGTTTTATTAAAACCAGGTCAAAAATGTAATTTATAAACTGGGTTGCTAATTATTTTTTTAAACTCTCAGTCAATGAATAAAGTGTCAGCCACACAGAGGACATTCACAAACAACGGTGTTAAAAAACATAAACTGGGGTTAAAACTTTGGGTAGCAACGCACAGAAAGAAAGAAAAACTGATTCATGAAGCAAATAGCCTTTTTTTTTTGTCATTACAGTACTGTGGTTGTACTACACTGGGTGAAAATAAAGCAACGTTAACCAGCACTGAAACAAACGTTAGGAATAATGTGATCACATGGTTCAGTGGTGGCAGGAAAAACCCCAACAGGCACCAGCATAAACTGAGAACAGCTGATTACTTTAATATTTGATTGCTACCGTAGCAACATCAGTTATATACCCTAATACACTACTTTAATACGCAAATACTGTAGTTTTCATTTCTGAAAGGTCGTTCCTCTCAAAATAAATGTTTTTACTATCCCAAGTCAACTCTTCATGGATTTCTGTTCAAGAAATTGACATTCATTTCTGTTTTAGACACTTTTAAATAGGTTTAAATATTTGTTTAGGTTTCTTAAAACACATTCCTAAACATTGTGGGTATTTGCCTTTTTTTTAAAGGCACTCATTGCAAAAAAAAAAAAAAAGGTTAATCCCAAACTGTATCAGATGGTGCTTGAAGGAGTTCACTCCAGTAGTTTTCCCGATATATTCTGAAATGTGGGTATGCTTTCAATGTAAACAAAGCATTTGGCTCAATTCTCCAAAAAAAAAACATGTGGAAGTCTCATGAGTCTGAACAAGAGTCAGCTGGTTAGTCGGAGCAGGTAAACAAATATGGCTGGAAATTTAACCATTTTTCAGTCCCTTCTGCTGCTTCTGTAGGTAAACAAACACATAATAGTTGGCATCTGGATACAAATTTAGCTCACAATTTTTAATTAAAGAAAGAGTTAACCATTGATATGTAAACAGAATGTCAAAATATGTAATGTAAGGTCTTTAAAAATGACTATTAATGAAACAATAATTATCCAACTACTGTACTGTATTTTTTTTTTAGAGGTCTTGAGTGCAGTTTTCGCCTTATTTGTGACAGTCTGTGTCACAGACTCTGTGAACTTCCAAGCATAATATTAAAGATATGACCTTGCAATGAGTTATTGCAATTCCACAAATCCTTCTGGTAGTTCAGTTTAACTTTTTTTTGGTGGATGACCTAGATGTGTTTAATCATGTTGAGCTCATATTCACTAGTATGACACACCAATGCAGTAAAGTAAAAAATAAAACCAACATAATAACTTCTGGCTAAGCTAAGCTTCAGTAGTAAACAACCCAGGCGCTGAGAAAACAAGACTAATTGATCAAAAAAAGGGTCAAAAACATAAATTAATTCTACGTAATCTGACGCTGAATGCTACATGAGCACAGTCACCAGAAAATGGCTCTAAAAATAAAATAAAAAAGCTCACATCTATGGAGCCAACTGGGCAAATGGGAACTAATGGACCGCTCGGGCTGCAGCACCTGCTCTGGCGGCTAATGCTAACTAGCTAGCTAGCAGTGATGGCGCGCCAGTCGCAAACAGTAAACGTTTAGCTTATGTCGGACAAACCAGACGGCTTTAAACGGGTCACCTGCTAGTTTAACACACACTGAAGCTAGAAATTGAAACCGTGAGGCTCTAATTTAAAGTAAATAATGACCGGGAAATGTTTTGTTTTGTCGGTAAAAATGAATGGATAGCGGCTAACTTAGCGTTGAATGTCGCACTGGGAGAGATGGCATCGTGCAGACTCATTCAGAACACACAAAAACAAACCTTGTGCGTTCTTCTTACTGCAGCAAAATTATCTTAAAAACTGTCTCTCTGTGTTGAAATCCCGTGCAGTTGTCCCACTGTGAGATTCACTAAAGGAAGGGTTGGAGGAGAAACAAAAAAAACCCCAGGAGATCTGAGTGGGTGAATGACAGCTCGGCCTGGATAACGGTGCTGTGGCTGGGCATGCGCAATGGCCGCTGACGGAGCGTCTGTGATGCGTTCAGGAACAGAAGAAAGCGAGAGGATAAAACTACAGACAGAAAAAAATAAAATATAAAAAACACACATGACAAGGCAAGACTACGCTGTATTTATACAACCTACAGAGCATCACTAGTAAAAGTTATTTGAAAATAAATAAATGAGAAATCCTTGCCTTAAACCTGATCCATTATAACAATAACCACTGAAAATAATCACAAATGGATCTGTCTTAACACATAATTTTTGCTTTCTCTCCATCTATGTAAATTAAGGGTGCGAATCTCTCTGTGTCTGGAGAATCGATTCGATTCCGATTTTTGGTGTCACGATTCGATTCAAAATCGATTTTTCGATTCAGAAACGATTTTTGATTCAGAAACGATGTTTCTATTAAAATGGTCATAAATGTAGTTTCAGTTTTGTAACTGACAAGCTGAAAAGAATAAACAACAATGTAAACAGATGGAACATTTATTTAAAACAATAATTTTAAACTGAGAATATTAAACAACAATGTAAACAAATAGAACATTTATTTAAAACAATAATTTTAAAATGAGAATATTAAACAACAATGTAAACAAATAGAACATTTATTAAAACAATAATTTTAGGTTCTGTACTGTATCAAATTTTTTGCATCATTTGATATTCATACCAAAAATAGGAACAAATTATACAGGAATGCATTAAATTCTGTAACTTAAATTACCAGTATTAGGTTAGCTTAGTTGCCTGGACTTCTCTAAAACAATAAAAGAAAAAGAAAAATCTAGGAACAAATAATTCATCCATCCATCATCTTTACCCACTTCTTCCTTTCATCATCTTTACCCACTTCTTCCTTTAAGAGTCACGGGGGTCACTGATGTCCATGTCCAGCCATCACTGTGCGAGAGGCGGGGGACACCTGGACAGGTCTCCAGTCCATCATAGACAAATAATAATATTTTATATATATATATATATATATATATATATATATATATATATATATATATATATATATATATATATATATATACTGTATATATATATATATATATATATATACATGTATATATATATATAAATATATATATTTATTGATTTATTGATTTATATATTTATTAGGCATGTAACGGTACAAGTGGGTGTACCGAACCGTTTCGGTACACCACGTTCGGTTCGGTCCACGTTCGTACCGTTTCGGTTATTTTTTCACTCATTAAACGTTATTAAAGCTGCATTCTGCAGTTTCTGGAGAACGCTGGGACTTAGAAATATTTTCAGCAGGGAAAAGCATTCTGCTCCCTCCCCCTCAGAGCCATATATGACTCTGAGGGGGAGCCACAGTCCGTGGTCTGCTGAACTTGAGATCTGCTCCGCCCCCTGTTGCATGTCCGCTCTGAGCCGCTTCAATATTCTGTGTTTATATGTTAATAAAACATTCTAAAAAAATTAAATAAAACCATGAAGCGCTAGTCCAGCACACCAGAAGACCAGGAAATCTTCAGAGCCTCGGGCAGCCACGTTGAACCCTACTTTAATTCGCTCGTGACAACTGCACTTCCTCATTCATTGCAGTCGGCAGAGGGAGCGGTACAGAGCGGTGAATGAAGCGATTATTTGACTTTTGAAAAAAAAAATAAAAGTCCTGATCAGGGATTAAGAAGGGGAATTTAATACATTTGTGTCACATACAAAACAGTCCTGCATCGCTTTCCAATCCTTTGAACGAGAACGTGCGCGGCACTGGGGCTGGGACAGGTGGGGGCGTGGGTTGGGGCGTGAGAAGCTCTGTTGAGGACAACTGGAACGCAGCTTTATTGGCTGAATAAAAACTCTGTTTTTATTGGCTGGAAAATGGCGGGTCACTTTTTCTTTTTAGAAATGCTTATTTACCACCTGGAGAAGCAAGGGGACAATATATATATATTTTTTTCAGAGATTACCTGGCTAACATCAGTCTGTCAGGAGATGTGGCAGAGTGAAGAAATATGTTTATAAAAAATGTTACATACAGCTCCTTTAACAGGGGAATATATGCACCGCGAAACAAAATTTCTTGGGCACGTTTCAGCACGGAGCTATTATCGCGCGGCACGCGCAGCTTTTAGCCGTTAGCATCTCGTGCGGTCTCCTGTTTGTGAACGTTATAGCTTTCTTGTTAAAAGACGAGCGCCCTCCTTGATCATGAGCAGCTGGTTTCAGGCTGTCATCAGCCAACTGGTTGTGTAACATTGTGAGAGGGTGCTATTTATAAGACTGAGCTGAACACAGCACCTCAGACTGAGGAAGTCTTTCGGACGAAAGACGAAACGTTTCTACATTTTTTTTTTGCTTTGTTTTATTTTTTGAATGTCCAGAGGACCAGACTTAGTTTTTTTAGATCTACTTGATGTTCTATACAGTAATTTCATTGACCTTCATATTAATTTTTTCCATCTACTGTAGTTTCCAAGAAATTATATATTTTAGTACATCATTTTGCTTTTCCTTTAACTCTGTGATGATTTTGTATATCTTAAATGTTTTCATTTAATTATTTTTATAATTTTTACCACAATTCTTTTTATTTCCATGTGTTGTTTTTACATTTCTGTCTCGTTTTTATATTTCTGCCTCATTATTTAAATAAGATGGGCAGAGCTTCTTGAGTCAGCTCCTCTGGTATTCATCAATAGACAGGAAGTTTAGGTATAAACAAATGCAAGGGGAAAACACTTACATGTGCCTTTTGTTTTGAAGTAAAAGGCATGAACTGTAGATCTGTTCATGGATCCTGCTACTTCCTGTCTATTGACCAATGGGAGAGGAGCTGACACCAGAAAAGTGCCACCCAACTTATTTACATACTAATGAGACAGATGTGTACTATACTGTACACATAGCACTGTAGAAACATTAAAGGTTCAGTATGCAGCTTTTTAACACGCTGGCAGAAACATTTTAAACAGAGACACGTTTCTGGTCCCTCCTCACTCAGAGCCATATATGACTCAGCTCCACCTCACTCGCGCTGCAGCCTGGAATGCTCCGCCTCCTCTACATGTCCCGTTTCAGCGCTGCAAAGTTCTGTGATTATATGTTAATAAAACCTTCTAAAAATAAAATAAAAACATGGACCACTGGTCCAGCAAAACAAAAACACCCTGAAACCTGCAGAGCTTCACACAGCCACGTTGGACATGATTTATTAGCTCGTGACAAATTGATCCACTTCCTCATTTCGGTCAGTGCAGGTCTGGAGGGGAAGAAGCTGGACTCTCCCTTAGAGATAGGGTGAGAATGAAGCGATCACTTGACTTTAGGCAAAAAAAAAAAGTTCAGAGCAGGGATGAAGGGATATTTAATACATTTGTGTCACATACAAAACAGTTTTGCATCGCTTTGAAATTATTTCAACAAGAACCTACGCGGCCGCTGCATGCTGACAGGCGGGGGCGTGGGTTAGTCTCCTTCTCTGGTCAAGACATCCCCCTCTCCACCTCTGTTACAAATCTTGGAATAAAAATGGACTCTCATCTTACATTTGAAAATCACATTAAGCATCTGTTTAAAACCTGCTTCTTCCATCTTCGAAACATCTCCAGACTTCGCCCATCTCTGACTTTTCCTGATGCTGAGAAACTCGTCCATGCCTTTGTCTCCTCCAGGCTCGACTACTGCAACTCCCTGTTTATTGGTATCCCTGGCAAAAACCTTCAGAAACTTCAATACATTCAAAACAGTGCAGCAAGGATTCTGTTGAGAGTTCGTAAATTTGAACATATTACACCCATTCTCCATAACCTCCATTGGCTTCCTGTCACCTACAGAATTCAGTACAAAACTGCTCTCATTACCCATCAATGCTTGCACGGCACTTCACCTGACTATCTAAAGGACATTCTTGCACCATATTCATCCACCCGGGGCCTCATGTATCAACCATGCGTGCGCACAAAAACATTGCGCACGTCACTTTCCACGCAAAAGCCCGTATGTATCAAAACTGAACTGAACGTGAATATATGCGCATCCAGGTACATATCCACGCAAGCTCCCGAGCAGGCGTACGCACGTTTCTGTGGTTCTTGTTCCTTTGGCGACACTTACAGGTGTTTCAGAGAAACTGAAGCCCCACAGTCTGTGGTTGACTTTAAGAGCGGCTTGAAGACCTTTCTTTTCAACCGAGCATACTTTCCTCCTCATGATTCTACTTTTGATCTGAGTTGATACTGTTGTTGATTTTAATTGTTTTATTATTTGTCTTATTGACATTCAAATATGTTGCACCTTGTAGCACTTTGAGATTTCCATTAATGAAAAGTGCGTTATAAATTGAATTCATTATTATTATTATTATTATTATTATTATTATATTATTATTATTATTATTATTAACAGTTCAAGATGTGTAAAATGATTAATATTCCCTCCAAACACACGATTAACAAGTATTACATCCACATGACGCAGTGAAATAAAGGACGCGCAACGTTGTGCCAAAAATAAATTTAACAGGAACGGATTCATTCAGCCTTACTGGAGGTTATAATAAATAGTGTAACACGCAGAGCATTTATTTAGAAACAGATATAGTTTTCCGATCTAGGATATGGCTTATCAGCCGTTTTCAGAAATAATAATTTTCCAGTTTGGCACTGCTGCTGCGCTCTGGGGAGCCGTGCATCACGCGTGCATACAGAAGCAGCGGTCAAACTGTTCCACAGAGGGAGCTGCAGGTCGATCGGGACTGTGCAGTCCAGTCCACACAAAGCCGGATCATGTCCAATGGAATGGTCTCATCCATATGTTTCCAAAGGCTGAGTGGTCGCGCTTGGAGCGCGCGCGCACCCTCACCGGTGTCGACACGGCAGCTGGAGGTGTTTCATTATCTGCGTTTATTGTAGATTTCTCCAAAATGACACGTGAAAGTACACCTTATATAACTTGTAGGAGAGCAAAAGCTTCACAGACAGACTGCGCACAGGGCTGCGGGGCGCGCGCTGCGTCTGGAGACTCCAACATCATGTCATGAAATGTCTCCACCAAGACGCACAGACTCGTTTCTTCACATCATCTACATAAACAAAGATCTATGTTCTAGCAAACATCCAAGTAAGTTCCTCTGTGTTTACAGTAATAATGGTAATAAACTCGTGCGCAAAGTTAATATTTCCACACAGAATGAATGAATGAGCCGGTTCGCGCACCACAGCAGGGTGCGCGCGCACACAAATACCGACAATCACTCGTTCTTTGCATGATGAACACATTTTATTACTATTCTTACTTAGGATGTTTGTCCTCACTCATATTATATTGAATTCATTATTTTCCCGAATCTAGAAATGATTTCTGATCGCGCAGGGATCAAACAAACATGTCCTTCACACATGCAGGAAGTAATTTGCATCTGTTTAACATATGTAAATGTAGGCGTGTCAGGGGAGGTGTCTCACGTGCGCTCAGTTCCACGTCAATTGTGATGTACAAAAGGAATGTGCGTGGATTCAGGTGTACGCACAGTTTGATAAATCTGGATCTTTTTGTGCGTAGACACTTTTCTGGATTTCACCGTACGTCACTTTTCAGTAGGAAATCCACGCAGGTTTTTGATACATGAGGCCCCTGGACTTTATTTATTATACTATTTATTATACTATTATACTATACTTTATTGTTTTTTTATTGCATTTTTTAGAATTCACCATGTCCTGGATGACTGAGAATCTTCACTAGCTATTAATGACTCAATCGGCCTGCCATACTCTCCCCACCTCTCTGCTTGAACCTTCAACCCAGCAGCAAGCTGCACCACGGTGGCGAAATGCAGCTAATTTGACCATTAAAGTGCATTTATTAAGAAAATGACAGACAGAAAAACACCTCTGCTATAATTTCGAGCTAACAAATAATTGTTTAGGTAATTTTCTTGTTAAATGTCGGCGAAACGAGCCGCGCTCCTTTTTCCTGTTTGTCACCGCTGAGCGATCACGGAGCACACAGGCACTGAGGCAGCGACACTTTAAAAAAATAAATAAAGCCGATTTAACCATTAAAGTACATTTATTAAGAAAACGTTAGACTGAGACACCCCTTTTGCTATAATTTCGAGCTAACAAACAATTGTTTAGGTACATTTCTTGTTAAATGTCGGAGGATAAAGCCGTGATCCTTTCCTGTTTCTTTTTTCCCTGAATTGAGACACAGCCACAGACATGATACCAGCTGTAGGTGCGCGCGCACACTGACTGACGATATGACGTCTTTGTTTTAGCTAAGGTCCTACTTGGAACATAAAATTAGAAAAGATAAATAAATTCACAGACCTTTTTTTAGACGACAGAACAAGAAAAATATAGTTGTGTAGGTTTAAAAAATTTAATACCTCGTCAGATGACGTTTATTACTTTTTAATACTTTTTAATGGCCTTAATTTGTGTTAATTTCATTTACTACCTTTTACTACCTTTTACAACCCCGCGGATACCCTGTATTGAGAATTAACTTTCTTGTCTTGAACCACTTTGGACATGTCTGCCTGCCTGGGAGGAGTCGACGAGGGACAAGCCCCCAGAAACCATCTTGGCTACAGCAAACTGGTTGGTCCACTTAAGTTGTTTACTTGGTGGGGTAACTTCAGTTTGCTACTGCTCTGACTGACGAAGCCCTCTGGAGTGAGGGTGAAACGTTTCTACTAAAAAGAAACTGTCCAGATGAACTGATTGAGAATGAGCGGATAGTTAGATATATTTTTTAAATGTGCACATAGTTAGATATATTTTTTAAATGTGCACATAATTAGATATATTTTTAAATGTGCACATAATTAGATATATTTTTTAAATGTGCATATAGTTATATTTTTTAAATGTGCACATAGTTAGATATATTTTTTAAATGTGCACATAGTTAAGATATATTTTTTAAATGTACACATAATTAGATATATTTTTTAAATGTGCACATAATTAGATATATTTTTTAAATGTGCACATAGTTAGATATATTTTTTAAATGTGCACATAGTTAAGATATATTTTTTAAATGTGCACATAATTAGATATATTTTTTAAATGTGCACATAATTAGATATTTTTTAAATGTGCACATAATTAGATATTTTTTAAATGTGCACATAGTTAGACATTCTGGACTGATTTAAACTGTTCAGCTGAAAACCAGACTGTAATGAATGGTATATAAGTGTACTGTCACTTTAAGAGTGCATGCACAAAGCATGCTGGGTACTGCTGTTAGGGGCTTTCCCGAGCGGGGAACAAGCAGTCTTTGTTCAGTCTTGGTTCAATAAAGTACGTGGTGTGAAGACGACCTGCATCCTCTTCGTCATCTATTTTTATGTACCAGAAAGTACATTACATGGTGTCAGAAGTGGGATTGAAGCTGTTCTTAAGAAGTTTGACGAGTACTTCATCCCTCGCCGTAACGTTATACACGAGCGAGCCTGTTTCTATCAGCGCAGCCAGTCGGCAGGAGAGACGGCAGAACAGTACATTCGAGCATTGTACGAGCTAGCAGAGCACTGCGAGTTTGGAGACAAACGTGATGAGCACATCAGAGACCGTCTGGTGGTGGGCATCAAAGATACAGAACTGTCCCGCAGGTTTCAGCTGAAAGCAGACCTAACATTAACTGAAGTTATTGAACAAGCGCGGCAGGCAGAGGAGATTACTAAACAAGTCAGTCTTCAGTCTAACCCACACGAGGCTCACGTGAACACGCTGCGTCGTCACAGCGGCCCACACGTGGAGAGGAGCGGACACAGCGGCCCACACGTGGAGAGGAGCGGACGACACAGACAGTGGCAGGCTGGCAGCGACCACCAAACAGCACAGAAATCAGAGAGCTGTGGGAGATGTGGAAAACCCAAACACTCAGACATTAATAAATGCCCCGCACTCAAGAGCAAGTGTAATAAGTGTCACAGACAGGGACACTGGGAGCGTGCGTGTCACTCAAAACAAGTGAGAGAAGTCACTGAGGAGGTGAAGCAGCCTTATTTTTTGGGTGAAGTTAATGGGAAAATAAGCAGCCAGGAAGACTGGTCAGTCAATCTGGAGGTGCACAGCGTCCCAATAACTTTTAAAATAGACACTGGTGCAGACGCCACAGTTATTAACCTAAAAACATTTAAAATGATGAAGCCAAAAATAGAGCTCGACCCACCAGATACATGCTTGGTTGGCCCAGGGGGGGATCTCAGCTGCATGGGGTTGTTTCAGGCTACGACAAAGTACAAAGAAAAGGTGTACTCATTTAAAGTTTATGTTATTAGAGGGAGAGTCAGCTGTCTTCTGGGTCGTCAGGAAGCTGTAAACATGGGACTTGTGAAAAGAGTGAATGAACTGACTGGTGTTTCCAGGTCAGGAGGACTGCTGAATACAGAGCCAGTGAAAATACTCCTACAGGACGACGCTCAACCGTATGCGGTACACACAGCAGTGGCGGACGCTCTATCCAGAGGTCCAGAGCAGCGTTATGGAGACAGTGCGTTACAAGATGAAGTAGCAGCACACATAAGCTGTGTCTCAATTCAGGGGCTGCGTCCTCATGAGGACCCAGCCTAGCTGGGCCGAGTAGGCCACGCACTCACAAGACCGGGTGGGCTGAGCGAAACTGCTGAAATGGGACGGTCTAGCCTTCAGGTTTGCCGGCATTGAAGTGGGTGGGGCGTTCTCTTGAAGTGGGTGGGAAGTTCTTGTGTGCCGCTTGGTGTGTGTGGAAAGAGAAGGGACGCCGCTAAAATATATTAGTTAGCTGAATACATGTATATATATTAGTGTTTCTGAGTTTACTGTTTGTTAAGAACTGATTACAAATCAGCTTATAAATGGCGATCTGTTAAAACCCAGAGTGGACCTACGAAATGCAACTTGTCCAGTAGCACAGTTGGTAAATCAACCTGCGATTGGTGCAGAGATACTTTTCTCGAAGCTGGTTCGAATCTCACTCGGTACGGTTAAAACTTATTTTACGTTTGTCTTTTATTGGATAAAAAATGAGGACTGAGATTAAAAAGAAGGAGTTTGTGAAACTCCTTCTTTTTTTTTATCCAATAAAAGACAAACGTAAAATAAGTTTTAACCGTACCGAGTGAGATTCGAACCAGCTTCGAGAAAAGTATCTCTGCACCAATCACAGGTTGATTTACCAACTGTGCTACTGGACAAGTTGCATTTCGTAAGTCCACTCTGGGTTTTAAAAGATTGCCCCTCAGAAAATCCTTGCTACGCACGTGTAAAATAATCTGATTTGTAACCAGTTCTTCAAAAACAGTAAACTCAGAAACACTAATATACTGTATATTCAGCTAACACAATTTTTTTTTGTCGTTTCTGAAGTTAAATTTTAATGAGATATATTCGAGCTGAGGTTGTTTGAGATGACTAAATAAAGGTTGAATGAATATTCGCGCTGAGGTTGTTGTTAAAACGAGCTGATGACTCAACAACACACAGCAGCCCCGACTCTGCACGCAGAAAGTCCCACCCCCCCCGCGAAATCTCTGCTGGCGCTATGAATTCTGGGATAGCCTCCGTCTGGAAGGATTCACGAATGCATCCTCAGATTTCGACAGGAAGTAGGCCGCATTCCTCGGCCGCATGAGGAGGAGTCTTCGAATTGGGACAGTCCTCCGCGCGGGGCAATGACGTATGCGGCCGACAAATGCGCACTCATGAGGATGCAGCCCCTGAATTGAGACACAGCCATAGACTCTGTTGTCAGTCAGGTACCAGCCACACCACAGAAGATCACAGAGATAAAACACAGTACAGCTAGTGACTCACAGCTCCAGACTGTGTGCAGCTTCATTAGGTCAGGTTGGCCTGAATACATTGACAAAGTTCCAGAGTCAGTGAGGGATTTTTAC
This sequence comes from Garcialebias charrua, assembly GCA_038048925.1. Lineage (NCBI taxonomy): Eukaryota > Metazoa > Chordata > Actinopteri > Cyprinodontiformes > Rivulidae > Garcialebias > Garcialebias charrua. The sequence continues at coordinate 4,845 of JBBPBX010009525.1, read as the reverse complement.
CAGGTCAGAGGAGAGTTGTCTGAGCTAGATGGCTTAGTTGTGAGAGGGAACCGCATAGTAATCCCTGCGAGCATGAGGGAGGAGGTTCTAGAGAGGATTCATGATGGGCACCAAGGTTTAAGTAAGTGTAGAGAGAGAGCACTTCAATCAGTCTGGTGGCCCAAGATGAGACATGACATTATCACTAAAGTTCAACAGTGTTCCTTTTGTGTAGAGAACAGAAATACACACAGGAAAGAGCCTTTGATTACAACTGAACTACCATCTAGACCGTGGCAGAAAGTGGCAGTAGACCTATGTGAGTTTAAAAAGCAGAACTACTTGGTTGTATCTGATTACTTTTCTAGATTTCTGGAGATTTTACATCTACCGACTACTACGAGCAGCCAAGTTGTTACCAGGCTTAAAGCTACTTTTGCACGTTATGGTATTCCAGAGGTGTTAGTGAGTGATAACGGTCCGCAGCTGGCTTCTACAGAGATGAGGGAGTTTAGTAGAGCTTATGACTTTTCGCACGTCACATCAAGCCCCCACTTTCCCCAAAGTAATGGCCACGCGGAGAGGGCTGTTCAGATTGCAAAGAGCATTCTACGCCAGGATGACCCAGTCCTCGCTCTGATGACATACAGAGCCACACCCAACACTTCTACAGGAGCCAGTCCAGCTGAACTGTTAATGGGCAGGAAAATCAGGACGACTCTGCCCACCCTGCAGGACAATCTGAAACCTGGATGGCCTGACATGAATAAAATTCAACAAACTGATGACTCAGCTAAACAAAAACAGGCATATTTCTACAATCGCCGCAATGGAGTGCGAGACTTACCACCACTGAGCCCAGGGGACTCGGTGCTCACAAGATTGGATGGACAGAAACAGTGGACAAATCCTGCTGTAGTCCAAAACACAAGCTCCACACCCAGATCTTATATTGTGGAGACAGCACAAGGGGAGCGATACAGAAGGAACAGGCGCCACCTGTTGGCAAATCCCAGCCACCTCACATCAGTCGACAGTGGTCCTGATATAACTACAGCAAACCCTCGACTTACGTCACCCGCAACCTACGGCAACTCAGACTTACGATTTTATCATATTTAATAAAAATATGATTAAAAAAAAATATAATTATATATTAATTTTTTTTTTTTGTGTGTTTAAATGTTATTAATTTCATGTGTATAGCACTTTGTTGCAGCTGTGGTTGTTTTAAATGGCTTTATAAATAAAGTATAATTATTAATATTACGTTTTTATTACAATTTTATCGTATTTACGCAACTTCCGGTCGTTTCCGGTCGCCATTTTACAATTGTCTACTGCGGTCAATGGAGCTCTAGACGCTCCTGTCAGCTGGCTCTAGGACGTGTGTCCGTTCAGGGTTGCCTCATACGGATAAATTTGCTGGAAACACTCGGTCAACCCTGTGGACGTCTCAGGCCCGGAGGAGCAGCCGCCGATCGCCCCGTGATCGCTCCAACAACGCCGCCCGACATGCTAACGACAGCAGCTAACAGAGCAGCTAACACAGGCGAAGACACCGAGCCGACATGCCGCGGAGGGGCCATCTGCGGCCGGGAGCTCGCCGCAAATGTCCGCCTGGCAGTCGGGGGACACCGAGCTAACGCGGAGATACAAAGCCGACAGCCTTTTTGAATGAACTGACATGCTAACCATTGCTGCTAATGGCGGGGCCTAACCGTAGCTAACGCCGAGCAGCTTGTTTTGGATGGAGGATTATCGCGGAGAAACGGCTTTCAGTAAGTTTTTTTTTTTCTGGCTCCAAATGTATGAAGTTAAGAAGCTAACAGTCATTCTTTTAAACAGTTTTGACCACGTGTGTGCGTGTGGAGCGTAAGGAAGCTGGGGGAGCTCGGACGGGTGCGAGCTGATGCTAAAAGACGAAGGCAGGCTTTGACCAGCTCAAAGTAAGACATTATATTTTTTATTTATTGTACAGTACAGTACTGTATAGACCCCTTTCACGGATTGCGCAATACCGGAAGCACCGCCATGTTGGAGACACTCGCGCTGTAAACACACAATAGTTGAAGTCGGAGCTCCGGTTTTATTTCTGATTTGACCATGTTCTCTGTAAAACAAACCTCTGTGAAGAAGACAGAAGCTGCAGGAGACTATGTGGACCAGCTTCAGCCTGCAGCAAAGGAACGTCATTTGGATAAAATACAGATAATTGGCAGCTAAGACCCATACCAGCTGTCCAACATGTCAGAAGATGAGAAGACCTTACCAGCTGTGACCTACGCAGACATTGTGAATTATTTGGTGTTTGGTGATTTATATTTAATTTTTAATTTGTGTGTGTACATATAAATATATTTTGGGTGTGTTTTTAAACACACACTAGCTATGTATTCTTATTGTAAATGTATGTGACTCATCACATCAGTCTGAGGATTGAAGCAAATTTTGTCAAAATGATCTTAGATCCCTGTTTTTTAAGCTACATTTGATCCCTGGATCAACCAGATCTGAGCGGTTCCAGAGAGCAATGCCTTGATTTTCCTTATTAATCCAGACTAAATGTGTAAATGTGTGTTTCAGTTCATTTTATAGAAGCTCTGTGCAGAACTACCTCAAAACATATTTTTTAAATAAACATGTGAAGTACAATGATGGCTGACAAGTGTTATTCAAAATTTTCAACTCTTGTACAGTGTTTCAACACAAATTATATAAATAACAGCTACTCTATGAATCTAATTACAGTAAGAACTTTGAGGTGCATTCTGCAGACATTTATCTTTTAAGATAATAGTACGAATGGTTGTCTTTATATAGACCTTTTTTACCTTACAACTACTTTGAGTTTGGCAGAATATTTTCTAGTCAATACAAAAAGTGCACAAACAAAATGGTTAATGATACATAATGTCATTTATTCTGTTTAAAAGAGGTTTTCTAAATCGACGTGAGCTATACAGTATCAGCACCACTATGTGAAACATATGTTGTAATATGTAAGTTGTCTTGTTTGCTCACGTCTGTGTGATATCCATTACAGAAAAAGCATAATCAAAATTACATTCATCAAATCAATACATAAACAGTAATGATATAGTAATTCATGCTCAAATCAAAAAAGGCGTTCAATACAGGATCAACTGGACTTTATTTGTTACTAATAAAGTCCAGTTGATCCTGTATTGAACGCCTTTTTTGATTTTATCATGTCCTGGACGACTGAGAATCTTCACCAGCATCATGCTCAAATAAAGAGTGCAGTGAATGAAAAATCATGTCTGCCCCATATTTGCAAAAACAACTTCAAAGTAAAGGTGGAACAATGTAAAATAAAAATAAAAAAGGTTCACATCAGCTATCACTCTTCTATCCACTTGTTCTTTTTACAATTCATGCAGCTACTCATAACCCACCAAAGGTGATTAACCAAGGCACAGCACACAAAGCCAATCATATCGATTAATGCAACTTTTTCTGGATATCTACATGTTTGAAAATCAATAGGTAGAAGAGGGCCATTCAAGATTGTGTATTTTTGTCTAACACAGCCTATGACACGTTCAACATGGATTCTAACATGTGCTATTTGCCATGTTTTTTTTAGTTCTTTTTTGTCGTCGGTTGAAGCGTTCAGCTGCCAGATGTCATCCACCATCAGCACCAACTGCACTCTGCAGCACACGTCTTCAGTGAAGGCACCCAGTCTGGATCATCCTTGCTGTACAATGGAGCACGTCTGCCTAAGAAAAGAAAAAACATAATAAAATAAAAATTACTTAAATGAAGTTGTAAATAATTGGTGTGTTCATATGCATATGAATTTCAAAACAGGATTTACAACATAGCACCGGATTGTCAGTTGTCAAACAACACAAGAACAGTTAATTTAGGTTATTGTATGTGCTTCTTACATATTTAGTGTTTGTACGTATTTTTTGCTTTTCAACTTGAGAGCTAGGTGTGTAGTTTATCATGACAGTGCTCTTGTCATGAGTGTCATGTCATGACAGTGACATGACACTCATGACAGTGCTCTTGTCATGAGTGTCATGTGCTCTTATGAATTTTGAATAATCAGCATAAACTCAACAACTGAAAGCTTTGTTAAGCTTTCAGTTGTTGAGTTGTTTATGCTATTTGTAAAAAACAAATAACTCAACAAAAAAATTTAACGTTCCATGTACATTTTATGCAGCACAGTTAAAGGATTGTAATAATAATAATAATAATCATTTTATTTAAAAGCGCCTTTCAGGACACCCAAGGACACTTAACAAACCAATTCAGTTCAAACATTATCAGTGACAAATTGAAATATAAAATACATAAGGATTATATAATATAAAATACATTTAGTAAAGTTAATGATAAGCTAGTCTAAAGAGATGTGTTTTCAGGGCTGTCTTGAACAGAGAAAGGGAGGTGGTGTTTTGAAGCTCTGTCCTCGTGCTCAATAAACTTATGATTCGTGTAATGCCCTAATTCACTATAATCTACTGTAAGAAATATATTACCTGACACAAAGTGTGCAGAGCAAATTCGGATGTTGCTCAGTGTTTTTCAATCCAAGTTCTGGTTTAGGCTGGCAGCCACAGACGTCGACTTTCCTCTGATAACTGCTGAATTACTTCACCTTGATTTGTGATCACGAGTGGTAATCTGTAAAACAGAAGCTTTTTCTCTCAATCTGACCGATTGTGGCAGCCATGGACACGACAATAATTCACCATTTTTTGATTTTGTGTGACCAGACGCGACGCACCACTACAATAGCTTTGAGGCTAACACAGCTATGTCGCCAAGATGGCTACTTCCGGTATTTTTCCAGGGTTGATGACGAGCCGTGAAAGGGGTCTATAA
>JBBPBX010009524.1:45596-59910 GCA_038048925.1 Garcialebias charrua | reverse complement strand
AGGACTGGAAAGCACCTTGCATGTTAGTCTTCCGCCACCGGTTTATGAATGTGTGTAGCATTCAATATATGTGTAGCACTTTGAGATTTTCAGTAATGAAAAGTGCGTTATAAATTGAATTAATTATTATTATTATTATTTTCTTGATCAGGCTGGTGGTGTTGTTGCTCCAGCTGAGGTTATCATTCATGTGTACACCCAAGTATTTGTAGCTGGAGACCACTTCCACTGCAGACCCACCTATTTTCAGTGGGGCATGGGTGTGTTTGTTCCTTCTGAAGTCCACAATCATCTCCTTTGTCTTCTTCACATTCATGTGAAGATTATTCTCTTTGCACCAGCTCTCCAGGTGTTCCACCTCCTGTCTGTAGCTGGACTCATCATTGTTTGTGATGCATCCCACCACCGCTGTATCATCTGCAAACTTAACAATATGACAGCCTGGAAGTGTGGCTGTACAATCATATGTGAGCAGAGTGAACAGAAGGGGGCTCAGCACACATCCCTGAGGAGAGCCAGTGCTGAGGGTTATGGTGGAGGAGGAGAAGTTGTGGATCTTCACGGACTGTGGTCTGTCTGTTAAGAAGTCTAGTACCCAGTTACAAATAGAGGGGCTTAGTCCAAGTGTAGATAGTTTGTCTATCAGAGTTTGGGGGATCATGGTGTTGAAGGCAGATGTGAAGTCCACAAAGAGCAGACGCACGTATGAGTCCTTCTGATCCAGGTGGGTGAGAGCAGTGTGGACCACGGAAGAAATGGCGTCCTCTGTTGATCGGTTCTCACGGTATGCGTATTGATGAGGGTCCTCATTGATGTTGACGGTTGCCTTGATGTGGGACATGACCAGTTTCTCAAAACATTTAGCGACTATCGGGGTGAGGGCCACCGGTCTATAGTCATTCAGACCAGTCACTGTGGAGCTCTTTGGGACTGGGATGATGGTCGCGGTCTTCAGGCAGGTGGGAACTGACTCCAGTGCAAGTGAGGTGGTGAAGATGTCAGCCATCACCTCACCTCATTAAGTGTGGAACAATGATTGTGTTATACAACAAATACAGAGCTTTATCATTCAATAGGTCTCTGACTTTGTACAGTACTGTGTGGTCAATAGTATTGAATGCTTTTTTAAAAATCAACAAAAATACTGACACAATATTGTTTTTGATCGACAGCAGTATTTATTTGTTCCATTAATTCCATGAGAGCCATTGATGTAGAGTTTTTTGCTCTAAACCCATACTGACTGTTACTTAGAATATTTTGTTTATCTATAAATTGATCTAATTTGTTCACAAATAGTTTTTCTAGAATTTTTGAGAACCGTGGTAACAAGAATATTGGTCTATAATTGTTGACCATACATTTATCACCATTTTTAAAAAGAGGAACTACCTTAGCTACTTTCAAATTATTTGGGAATTTTCCTGTTGAGAATGATAAATTACATATATATGTAAACGGGTCAATAACATGACTCATTTTGTCCTTTACAAACATCATATCCATGTCCATCCAGTCTTTTGATATCTTGTCTGTAAGATTATTTTACTACATTCATTGTTTCTTCTTTGTCAAGAAAAATACAGTTTGCACAACCTATAATTGAATGGCTCACATTATTATCTACTTTTGGTATTTTAGCTGCCAGGCTTGATCCAACATTCACAAAATATTGATTAAATCCATTTACAATTTCATTCTCATCATGAATTTCATCGTTGTCCTTTACAAAATATTGTGAAATACCAGTTTTTACTTTGATTCTTCAGAACACTATTCATTACTCACCATGTTGCTTTCATATCACCATTACTTTTATCTAATAATTCACTATAATATTCCTTATGTTTCCTTATAATCCTTACTAATTTATTTTTATACTTCTTATAAAATTTTCTTCAGCGTTTTGAGTTCACAATTTCAAGAAGCATGAATACAAATAATTTTTTTTTACAAACATTTCTCAACCCTTTTGTCATCCATGGTTGGTCAACAATATTTCTCTTTGTATAATTTTTTGCACACAATTCTTTTCATACAGAGCTTCTAAGGTATTCATAAACTCATCATATGATCTGTTCATATCATCAACATACACGTCATACCAGTTTTGTTTATCTAGATCCTCTTAATTTATCCAAAGCTTTTTTTGATGTGTTTATTATTTTTTCTTCAATGTAACTGCTTTTGTGATGCTTTGATCATTTTTATAGATTGTGAAAACAGGTAATTGATCACTTAAGTCAGTCATTAAAATAACACCTATCACATCTCCATTTGTTATATTTGTGAAAATATGATCAATTATTGTGGCACTACGAGTTGTAATTCTTGTTGGCTTTGATATAAACGGATACAGATTTAAACTATACATTGAATTCATAAATGTACTGATGTTATTTGAATCTGTTTTATTTCCCAGGTCAATATTAAAATCTCCACACAAAAAAACTTATTAAAATTCTTTTCCAATAGCTCCAAGATTTTATCAGTGAATATTTCTATATTTGATCCTGGTGATCCATATACACAACTTTTTATTACCGTATGTTTTTATCATTCTTGTTTATTATTTCTATTGTTATCATTTCCATAATATTATCAACAATTATTGACATTTCGCTAATTAATTTACATTTTAATTCATTATTAACCAAAAGAGTGACTCCACCACCCCTTTTATTATTTCTGTTATGATATAATTCATACCCTTCGATGTAAACATTTGTGTTTTTATCATTGAGCCATGTCTCTGAGAGTGCTATTATCGTAAAAGTTCAATACACTCCAGCAACTTACACACTGCCTTAATGATGTTAAGGCATGGTTTTCTCTAAACTTCCTTAGTCTAAACGAGAACAAGACAGAAGTTATGATGTTTGGACCGAGTTGCTGTCCTTCTTGCAGTGTAGACCTTGGCTCACTGTCTTTTTCTCTCAGGAACTGTGTCACCAATCTGGGGGTGAAGTTTGAGTCTGATTTTAAATTTGATAAACAGATCAGCAGTGTTGTTCAGAAAAGTTTTTATCAACTTCGCCAAATAGCAAAAGTAAAACCAATCTTAGCAAGACCGGACTTGGAAAAATTAATCCACGCTTTTATCACAGCTCGTCTTGACTACTGTGATGCACTGTATGTAGGCATCAGCCAGACCTCTCTCGCCCGTCTGTAACTCGTGCAGAATTCTGCTGCTCGCCTCTTAACTCAGGCCCATAGGCGCGAGCATATCACTCCCATCATGGCGTCCCTTCACTGGCTCTCTGCACTACAGAATTCAGTTTAAACTTTTGCTGTTTGTTTTTAAATGCCTGAACAACCTTGCCATATCATATTTGTCTGAGCTGCTTCAGCCCTACTGCCCTCCCCAATAATAATAATAATAATAATGAATTCCATTTATAATGCACTTTTCATTAATAAAAATCTCAAAGTGCTACAAAGTGTAACAAAGCAAAGATCAAAATAAAACAAGTGATAAAATCAAATAAAATCAATAATAATATCGACTAAGATCAAAGATAAAATCATGTGGATGCAGATTAGGCTTGCTTAAAAAATAAATAAAATAAAACAAGTGATAAAATCAAGTAAAATCAATAATGATATCAGCTAAGATCAAAGATAAAATCATGTGGAGGCAGAATAGGCTTGCTTAAAAAGAAAGGTCTTTATGCTGCTTTTAAAGTCAACCAGTGACTGTGGAGCTCTCAGGTCATCAGGGAGGGAGTTCCACAGGCGGGGGGCAGCCACACAGAATGCTCGGTCTCCCATGGTCCTCAATTTGGTCCGAGGAATATGAAGGAAATTACTGTTCTGTGATCGTAGAGACCGGGTGGATGAATATGGTGCAAGAATGTCCTTTAGATAGTCAGGTGAAGTGCCGTGCAAGCATTGATGGGTAATGAGAGCAGTTTTGTACTGAATTCTGTAGGTGACAGGAAGCCAATGGAGGTTATGGAGAATGGGTGTAATATGTTCAAATTTACGAACTCTCAACAGAATCCTTGCTGCACTGTTTTGAATGTATTGAAGTTTCTGAAGGTTTTTGCCAGGGATACCAATAAACAGGGAGTTGCAGTAGTCGAGCCTGGAGGAGACAAAGGCATGGACGAGTTTCTCAGCATCAGGAAAAGTCAGAGATGGGCGAAGTCTGGAGATGTTTCGAAGATGGAAGAAGCAGGTTTTAAACAGATGCTTAATGTGATTTTCAAATGTAAGATGAGAGTCCATTTTTATTCCAAGATTTGTAACAGAGGTGGAGAGGGGGATGTCCAATCTCCAAGATCAGCTGATCAGTTGCTGTTGAGAGTCCCGAAAACTAAGCTGAAGCTCAGAGGTGACAGAGTGTTTGCTGTCGTTGCTCCCAGGCTGTGGAACAACTTACTGTTGAGTGTCAGACAGGCCTCCTGTTTTTAAATCTCTTTTAAAAACACACTTTTATGCCTTGGCTTTTAACACGTGATCTTATCTTTTTTGGCATTTTTACACACCTGCAGTAATGTATTTTTATTTTTGTATGCTTTGTATGTTTGTATCGTTTTAATTAACTTGTTTTTTGTGTTATTGTACAGCACTTTGGTTACCCCTGTGGTTTTTAAAATGTGCTTTATAAATAAAGTTGATTGAACACAGCAATATGAAACAGATCAGAAGCAACATGAAACAGATCAGCAGCAACATGATGTGATTTTTCACAGTGATAATCCTGATTAGATATTTATGAGTCTAAGAGCCTCAGGGTAGAAGCTGTTCCTCAGTCTAGTGGTTCTACACTTAATGCTCCTCAACCTCCTTCCTGAGAGGAGTGGGGCAAAAAGTGTGTGTGCTGGGTGAGTGGGGTCCTTCATGATGCAGGTGGCCCTCTTCCTGCATCTGGAGGTGTAAATGTCTGTGATGGTGGGGAGACTGACTCCAACAGACTTCTGTGCAGCCTTCACCACTCTCTGCAAAGCTTTTCTTTCTGCAGCTGTGCAGCCTCCATGCCACATGTTGATGCTGGAGCACAGGATGCTCTCCACTGCACACCTGTAGAAGGAGGTGAGGACTGAGCTTCCCAGACCAGCTCGTCTCAGCCGTCTGAGGAAGTAGAGTCTCTGATGACCTTTCTTGATCAGGCTGGTGGTGGTGTTCAGTGATCCTAAACACATCAAAACTGTTTTCTGAATGGATAAAGCAGGGCAACATTAAGCTTCTGAAATGACCGTCTCAAATGATCGGCTTTAATCCAACTGAGAAGTTGCTGACTGTGCTTTAAAGCCTGGTCTGTGCCATGAAAACAACCAATTTTAGTAAAAGCTACCAAATCTTGCCAAAAAATACAATTATCCAGTAAAAAATATGTCAAAAGTTTGTTGATGATACAAAACCTCTGTGGTTGAGCTGCATCTTGCAATGGTACATTTAGTCTACTATTAGTGTGTTTTGTGTATAATAAAACATTTGACCTGATATAGAAAATCCACAAAATAATTCAGTCGCTTGCACACTATTCTTGCTTTTAAAAACCATTAAAGCTGAATGCTTTATAATTATCCTCCCACAAAAATTGGTCTGTTGAACTGCTTAAAGCTAGAAAATATGACATTTATGCACGTGTTGAGTTTATGTAAACATCCAATGGCAGCTGTACCTAATGTCACATGCATGTGTCTGTTTGGTGTGTGTCAGGTTCAGAACGTGAGTCAATCCCTGGAGGTGGTGGACCTGAGGACATCCAGAGACCTGCAGTACGTCCGAGACTCTGAACCGCTGTTGAGAAGAGTGGATGGACGGTTACATTCTTATGTGGCAAACCCTCGCACTTTAACAACCAAGAGCCTCCAGGTACATAAAAAATACACACACACATACCTATACTGTATACACAAACACATCAAGCATAATGTCAGGATCTCAGACACAAACACAAAGTAATACTGTCGCTGCAGGGAATACATAACCTTTGGTGTGAAAACATTGATTTCACGCATGCCAAGCTGAAGGTTCCTGCTTGCTCTCAGATCTGTGTGCATCTTTCATCAAGGAGACAAAATTAGCCTTGAAGCTGTCAATTTCCCTAGATACATGTCCACTGTGTAAGTGTCACAAAGCATTGTTGTGTGGGTGCCAATGAAATTGCTGCATCCCCGCACACATTTAGGCTACAAGCTGCAATGACACATGTGAGTCTCAAATATATAAATTAATTTACACATTTTGATACAAAACCAGAGAGCATCTATAATAGAATTTTAGCTTTTGGGGTTTTCAAAAGTTATCATTGACTCTTGGATACCATCATTGATAGAAATCTTAACACATTTCACTGCTTAGTTGAGGAATATTAATCCTTTTAGCCATGCTGCTTTCTGCCATGGTATCACTGGCATCTGTGCAAACAAAACAACAGGAGGCTGGAAGAAGATTATTATTAAAGAACGAGAGCCTGAGAGTCTGACTAACGAGAGCTGGATGATCTAAAAATGGAAATTAGCCACAACGCTGATGCTTTAATGTCGGCTATTTTAGGCTTGAACTGCCAATGAAACTGGACCACTGGGTAGAAAAGCCTTGTATCATCAAACAAAATTACTGACAAAGTCTGATCTGATTTGCATTTCAAGGCAAAAGTGGATTAGGGACTAAATTTGAATGAAGTTTTTTTTTTTTTTTCCAGCGCCATTCATCCATCCATCATCTGTCCATTTATCTGTCCATCTATCTATCCATCGTCTGTCCATCTATCCCAGGGGTCTGCAAACTGCAGCTCTGGAGCCACATGTGGCTCTTTGGTCCCTCCATAGTGACACTTTCAAGCTTTGACCAAAACTAACATAAAACTCAGTTTTATAGGACCCACAACAAAAAAATGACTACAGGTAGTTTTATCAGTTTTCCTGTCATTTCTTTTGCAAATACTGTATGTGGATACTAGTACTAATACACAGAGTAAATTATACTCCCTTTAACTTTAAGCTTGAAATCTTCAAAGTAGGGTACTCAATTTCTCCACATAAAAAAACAAACACATAAGCATGCACAGTTCTTTGTTTTTAGTAAATAAGTAATAATATTTTTATCTTGCGACCTGGATATGGGCACCAGTGACCCCCTGCAACCCGAAAAGGAAAGAGCAAGTAAAGATGGATGGGTGGCTGGACGGATGGGTGGATAAATGGATGGATGGATTTTTTTTTTTGGGATTGTCTTTTGTCTCAGAATGTAAAAATATCAACAATTATTAACAATTGTTAGATATTTTTAGTTTTATAATTTCATGCCTACTGGCCAGAAAAGCCCCCTCTAACAGACTTGGGCCACCAGTTGATAATGACAATGGTAACATGTTTTGCGGTTCTGGATATGTTTAATTTAGTGAACGAAGAGGCAGAAAGACTCTTTTCATCCTAAAGGTTGCAGACCCCTGGTCTGTCCATTTTCTCTTCCTGCTTTGTCCTTTTGGTGTTGGGGGAGTTGGCACTTACAGTATTTCAAGCAGTCATTTCGGGAGAGCTGGGGTACACTGTTGGAAAAAAATATTTTCCCTTTATCTTACTCTAGCCACTCTCGACAGCTGGAGAAGATTTTTAACTGGTGTTTACTTACAAGGTCAGATTTTCAGGACAGGTTACCCAGATATGCAGAAAGTAGACCAGTCATGAAAATCTGCCACAAGCAGAGTGTGAAGCTTGTTTTAATACACTTATCAGTTCAGCCGAGCTCACAGGCTCGGAGGAATCCTTGGAGTGTCAGCTACATGCTGTAGCCTCACCGAGCTCCTCGTCAGCTTTCTCTGCTAACCCAAACATATGGTTCATGGGCAGAGTTAGCATTCTCAGCCATAATAGTTAAAAACCTCCATAAACTTTGACCAAAAATTCCCTAACATATGTACACCCTAGACACATCATCGGTGTGGTATCTGTGGCTGAGTGGTTAGAGCAATTGTCCGCCAATAAGAGAGTTGGGGGTTCGATTCCACCAGTCACATGCCAAAATGTGTCTGTGTATGAGACTGCACCCATGAATGTTTCCTATATCTGTCCCACAGTATGAATGTAATATAAATTATTGATTTGTCTCAGAGTAATTTACTTGGATTAGCTTTGTGGAGATGTAGAGTGCTGCATGAATGTATTAAGCACAAGAATCTGGAGGTTATGCACCATAACCAATGTTCCCTGAAGGAAGGGAACAAGGTGCAACATATGACATGTGGGAATTGCGCCCCTGCAATTCCCATATGTCATAGTCATAGTCATTGCGTCAATCACCTGACGCAATGACAAGTGCTGTCATAGTATTACTTCAGGTTCACCTGAAGTAATACTAACACCTTTTAAGGCAAGTGAGCGTCAACGTCACCAGGGGGCCCTGCCCCCCTGGTATAAGAGACGGTGACGTATCACGTTCGGTCTCAACATGCACTTGACCGAGCTTGGGCATTGGAGGGGCAAGCATGTGTTGCATCTTGTTCCCTTCCTTCAGGGAACATTGGTTATGGTGAATAACCTCCAGTTCCCTTATCAGTCAGTTCACTGCGGTGCAACATATGACATATGGGAACATACTACATGCCCTGGAAATGCATGCTTTTGCTAACTTAAGCCTCAATCAGTCAGGCGTTAACACGTTTGCTTCTCCTTGGTGGAGAGCACAGCCTGTGTGATGTCACTAGTTGTAACGTCCAAGCTGTAGTGTTTAATAAACGTGTTTGGAGATGCCCAGTTAGCAGCTGCACAGATTTCTGCTACTGAAACACCTCTAAATAGGGCCCAAGACGTGACTAGGCCTCGAGTTGAGTGAGCATGTACCCCACTGGGTACTTGCTGACCTTTGCTGCTGTGTGCTCTAGAAATGGCCTCTGTCACCCAGTGGGAGAGGCGCTGTTTTGACAGAGCTCTGCCTGCTACCGGTTTAGCAAAGCATATAAACAGCTGGTTTGTTTTGCGCCAACTGCTGGTTCTCTCCAGATAAGTGCTCAGGGCCCGCATAGGGCAGAGCGCCTTTAAACACCTCTGTTCTACACTCAGGACAGGAGGAGGAGGAAAAGCAGACAGCTCAAAGCCTAAACTTTTATAATTTAAAGTTGGGACTTCTGGTACATATGCGGGGTTTGGACGTAGGGTGACCTTTGACCCATCCTGAGCAAACTGGGTGCACAGGTCATGGACTGACAGTGCATGCAGGTCACCCACATGCTTAGCCGAGCACAGAGCTAAGAGCAATGCAGTCTTGTAGGACAGCAGATCAATCTTAATACTCTATAGTGGCTCGAATGGAGGCTTCCAGAGGGCGTCCAGCACGAGTGAAAGGTCCCACTGTGGGGCTGAAACTTTGCTTGGAGGCCTTTTTCTCAGTATAACCTTCATGAACCGGATCATGAGAGGGTGGGCACCGGGTGATCTGCCTCCACATTCTCCATGGCACACTGAAACAGCGGATAAAAATACCTTAATAGAGGAAAAGGAGCTGCCCTTTTCCAGCAGGTCCTGCAGGAAGGTGAGAAGCTGGGCTAAATTACATGAATATGGAGTAATATTCCTCTCTAGACACCAGATCTCAAAAACATGCCATTTACATGCGTAGAGTGTTTGTGTTGACTCTGCACGAGCACCCTGTACAGTATTGTGTTTATCACATTACTGGGCAAGCCAGAGGCTAGCAACCGGTCTCTCTCTGGGGCCAGGCCCATAGTGACCAGTGGCTCAAGCAAGGGTGCCACACCTTCCTGTGGGTCTACGTCAGGAGGTCTCTGTGTTCAGGCAGCTACCATGGTGTTCCTGCTAAAAGTGAAATCCCTTCTGCAAACCAGGCCTGCTTTGGCCACCTTGGGCCCACCAGAATCAATGAGAGGGCCCCCCTGCGTACACGCTCTAGTGTCGCTTGAATTAAAGTGACAGGTGGGAACTCTAATACAGCTTCAACGCCGGCCAATCGTGCATGAACGTGTCGAGCCCCAGGGATGCGCATGCATCCTGTATTGAATGGAACATAGTAAGGTGGGCGTTGTCCTTGCATGCGAAGAGATCTGTGTTTGCTTTCTCGTATCATGTCCATAACTGGTTTACGATACGTGGGTGAAGATGTCATTCTGCTGAGAGGGGCGTTCCTCTTGAGAGAGCGTCTGCCCCGTAGTTCAGCTACCTCGGCATGTGTGTTGCTTTGAGTGACAGCACTTATGAGCTGCACCATTTGAACAGCTTCTGGGTCAGTAACAGGAGTGGGGGGATCGTGTTTCCCCCTCTCTGTTGACGTGCGCGATCACACACTTGTTGTCCGATCATATCAAAACATGTTGACGTGTGATCAGACCCTTCCTGTAGAAGTGTTTGAGAGACAGGAACACAGCCTTCAGCTCCAGCTGATTGATATGGAGCTGCGCCTCCTACGGAGACCATACCCCTCTGATGTGCTGATTCCGGCAAAGACCCCCTTCATCCAGACTTTGAGGCGTCTGTCGTCACAAGGGTCTGAGATAGCACTCTGCATTCTCGAATGCAAAACAAAGGAATTTTCTATGGTTTGGCAGGATGTTGACATGGAAATATGCATCTTTTAAGTCCACAGTGCAGAAATAGTCCCCGGGCGTACAGAGTGAATCACCTGACGCAATGTTAAAATTTTGAACTTGAAAGATCTCAAAAGTCTTAAATCCAGGATGGGCCTCAGCCTCTCGCGTGAGCAACGAGCAGCGAGCCTGGAGGGCATGTTCATTCGAGACTTCCTTTGAGTCAGGAGAGGTATGTGAGTGGTCCCCTCCTTTCCGCTCGGATGTGGGCTTGTTTGTCCCTCCGGTGGGGTGAGGGTTCTTACTGTGACAGATCGCCCCTATCCCCCCGTGAGGGCTCATTGGGCCCTTTGACAGGTAGAGTCTTATCAGAGGGGGGTTGGCCGACTGTGTGAGACGGCTCCTAGCGCTCTTTATTGACTCTGTTTGCATTAAAAATAGTGGAGTTTTCTCTTTAATGCCGAGTCGTGACACAGAACATTTTGAGCAGTTTGAGACTTTATTGTCGTGTGCAAACAAAAAATTCTCTTTATTACACAAACATTTGAGAGTTTTTGTGTGTTTAAACATTTTGAACCAGTTAATCGGCGTTTCTTTAACACAGATACTGGCGGTAAAAGTTTGGCCTTTCTTTTTCCCAATGGGTGAAAGTGCCTGTGATGTGCAGGAACAGCTCTGGATCAGGCTGACTTCTGCTTTCTCTCTCGCACCGCTGACGAAGGTCTGGGGTGACCCGTCTGGCATGGGACGAACCTCTGCATCGACCAAGCCTGGCCTATCTCAGGAGTACGTCCGTGATGCTCTGAGGCGGGTTTTGGCCGTTGTTAGACCTCGAGTGTCGGCCTCTTTTGAGCTGGGCGTCGTGTGTGAGATTGGTGGCGTTGCTTTGGGCCCCTTTGGCTGCTCGAGTCTCTGGCCTGCGAGAAATGTTTTCTGGGCATGCTTTCATGCAGGGCCTCCTCCCGTTTTCTCCTCTGATCACATCTGCTCTGGATCCTCTCCAGGGTCCCGCCAAACAGGCCTGATGGCTCTATGGCGTGGTGGAGGAACAAGGAACGCTGGCTCTAAGGGAGATTCGTCAAAGTTAGCCATAAATGGCGTTGTCCAATCACAGTTTCAGTCATACACTTCCCTTGGGCGATGGCTGCTGTACCAGTGAGGCGGAGAATGAAGTCTGTTGCTCTACGTGCTTCATCCAATATTTAAGCTGCCTTTTTCTTTGACGTGGTCTGTTGCAGCTCCTGTAGCTTCTTGGCCTGATAGGCCTGCAACATGGAGGCGGTGTTGAGGGCGCGAGCCACAAGGCCTTGAGCGCGGTAGCTCTTTTCAAGTTGAAGAACTGACATGCGGCACGGCTTGCTGGGTAGCATGGGCTTCGCGCTCGACATCTTTGGGGCCAAGTGTGCGACCAAAGTCTCGTCCATCTACGGGATGTGGGCCAGGCCCGCTGACTCCATGCCCTCGATGTCGAGAAACTGGGAGAGTGGCAATGTCAAGGGCGCTCTCGGTTCTGTCCATGAGCGTGTTAACTCTGTTAGAAAGTCTGGAAAGACAGGCATCTTGTGTCTCACAGCGGCCTGTTGCTTGGGAAAAAAGTAGTTCCTCGCCAACCTTGTTAATTGTTGTCGAGGTGGGGGTTCTGGCCAAGTTACCTTCAGCACTTCTGTAGCTCTGCGGCTCAGCTCAAACAAAGTAGGAGTGGACCCATCCGACTCCGCTTGTGCTACCGCGGTTCCCTGAGAGAAGTCTTCGGCGTCTCCCTCCTCCTCGTTGTCCGTTATCTCACCGGAGGCTGTCAGCGATAGCTCGTAGGCTTGTATCATGTCTCTTGTGTCGAAGTCGATCCTTGTGTCCCTGTCGGGGGTCTGAATATCCATTCTGTCGCCTCAGCTTAGTGTTCCGCTGTCCTCCACCTTGTCCACCTCCAGCTCCGCTGTAGGCGTGAGAGTTTCTGAGAGGAGCGGGTCCCTTGCCTCGGTGGGACTGCCCATGGCCTTGGCCATGAAGTCTACGCGTCTCTGTCGAATTGTCTCACGCAGCTGGCTGCAGTGAGAGCAAGACTCAGGGGAATCCAAAGCTGTCTTGGCGTGGATCATTCCCAAGCAAATCGGACAGGCATTGTGTGTGTCTGACGGTGAAATGAAGTAGCCACATTTGCTAGGGCAAGGCCGAGAACCAGGGCTCGCTGGTCTGCTGCCGGCCTTGTTGGAGTTCTTTGATTTCCTTTTGCCTTTCTCAGGAGCCATTGCCAAGAAAAGGCATTGAGTGTAAGCCAGTTAGCGAAAGCTAAACAGGGTTTGTCGAGTGGAAGTCAGTTAGCGCAAGCTAAACAAGGTTCGAAGAATTCCTCTTGCTGTGCTGTTCGTGTGGGCTAGCCGTTAGCTCCGTTAGCTAACAGGTAGGTGCGTGGCGCAGTTAGCATCCTGCTAAACTGGGTGACAAAACAGCAGAGATGGACGTCTAGCCTATGCTACAAACGTCGTCGACACTTAGTTAGCATTCACTAAACGAAGTGCTCGCAGGGAAGTCTTCAGTGATGCCCTCGGTAGGGAGCACGTTCACCTCCTGGTCGGGTGGTTCAGTCACTCCAGACGGTGTCCTGCGAAGTTCATGTGTGAAGCGAGATGAAGGGTAAAAAGAGACCGAACGTGATACATCACCGTCTCTTATACCAGGGGGGCGGGGCCCCCTGGTGACGTTGATATTCACTTGCCTTAACACTGGAAATCCCAGGATATTTAAATGAGTACAATCTTTACCAGAGCCTAGCCAAATGGCTCTTTTTTTTTTAGGAATTTGTAATCCTTGAGTAAGCATGCCTGGAGACTTTTTCCTTTTGCATGTAAAAGCGATGGCTTTTGTAGTAGGAGAATGCATTTGGGGGGGATATGCTGGGGGACTTGTGTCCATTGTTTGCGAATGAATGGCAAACATTCCAATCTAATTGGCTTGGCTGATGGCTCTTGTAACAGATTGCAGGGACAGGTTGTGTTCTGACATACTGTAAGAGTGATTTTATATATGTATATATAATATATATATGTATATATATGTATATATATATATATATATATATATATAATATATATATATATATATATATATATATATATATATATATATATATATATATATATATATATATATATATATATATATATATATATATATATATATATATATATATATATATATATATATATATATATATATAATATATATATATATATATATATATATATATATATATATATATATATATATATATATATATATATATATATATATATATATATATATATATATATATATATATATATATATATATATATATATATATATATATATATATATATATATATATATATATATATATATATATATATATATATATATATATATATATATATATATATATATATATATATATATATATATATATATATATATACATATATATATATATATATATGGTAAATGGAGCTTATTTATATAGCGCTTTCCAGCCCCCTGTGAGGGACCCCAAAGCGCTTTACAATACCAACCATCCACCCATTCATACACACATTCATACACCGGTAGCGGCGACTGCCATGCAAGGCGCCTTCCAGTCCTACCGGGAGCAACTCGGGGTTAAGTGTCTTGCCCAGGGACACAACGACACATGGTGTGAGTAACCGGGATTCGAACCTCCAACCTTCCGATCGGGGGACGACTGCCATTACCACTACACCACGGCCGCCCATAATATATTTATATATATACATATATATATATAATATATACATATATATATACATATATATATACATATATATATATATA